>JAIPRL010000138.1:47372-63818 GCA_025469235.1 Pemphigus obesinymphae
AACATCCGAGATGGGAAAACTCGCCTATATTCTTATTAAGACTTCTCATACTTTTTGACAAGTTTTATGCCGGCTGTCGACCTGACGCAACCTCAATTAGTCGACTTCTACGACAGGCATGAGGAAAACTTGGAGGTATTCTTAGCCCCCTCCACAGGGACTGACTAAATGACTAAATGCTGGAAATGACTAAATCCAAATTAAAAAATCAAATATTAATTTTATAATTTTTTTGAAAAAAAAAACAATGTGTATTATTATGTATGTATAATTAATTATTGGAGTGTCCGTTATAGACAGGTTTCACTGTAGCATGTTCTATAAAAAAATGTATGACGCATACGCAATTTGTGATCCGACTAACCGTTATAGGAAGATACAGATCACGTTTAAAATTTACTGATCTGGTTTACCCGAATTGAAAAATAATTACTAAATTGATCCATACTATTAAAACTGTTTTAAAAATATGTTTAAAGAACTAAAAATTTCATTATTTAATCGCTGTCAGTTGGATTATTATTTTAGGAGAGATTGTATTTTAAATGCACACTTTTTTTGCAGTTCGGGTCCAACAATATTTCGATTTTTCAAAAAAGTAATAGATACAATAGATAAATATATATGGTATATTATTTTTGTGCAACAGTTTTTCTAGAATAATAGCCTTATATTCCAGATAACTCCACATATTCGATCACACGTCTAATTAAAAAAAAAAAAAACGCGGTTATTCCGGTTGACTCTATCTACGTAAGAATGTTAAATAAAAATAAATGTACCATCACCCAACGATATTATCAGTAACTAAGTAAGTTTAACATAGGTAGGTATATATTGTTCCACACTATTTATTCGAATAAACACTGTCTAATTAAACTGAACAAATAATATTATGATTGTAAAAATGAAATAAATGTACAAATAAATGATTTTTTTTTTTATAAATTAATTGTACACGAATTGAAAAACAAATATATGGTGTTACCGCAGAAATACAAATATAATTAAAAATAAAGATAATTGTATAGTGTCCTGATATGAGAATGAAATGCATTAGTGTTGTACAACTGCTATATAGACCTACTTAAATTGAACGTTTTAAAATAGCAAAACGCGAACGAAGTAAATACAACGTGAATGTGTGTTTGCGCGGTACGATGTTATTTTTTAGTAGTTTTCCGTTGGTTTCTCGAAATACAACGGGATGAAGTTTAAATAATATCTACATTAAGTTTTACGTTTATTTTCTGTACAATAGGTACAATAAAACTGCTCAACCACATCGTTTATTTTAACGTAAAAATAATAAATGCCGAAATGTATGAACTTTAGGATAAATACAATTTTAATAATAAATACAATATCATTTTCATTCGTAAAATATTAAGATATAGAATCGGAATTGAATTGTCAAAAAACAAAAATTATTCTTTGAGTGAACTAAATTGAATTTAAAAGCAATAAATTATTTATTTATTTTATTATTAATCTTTCGATCAAACAATTCTGAATGAAATTTCGGTGTAGTGTAAACGTAAAATAAATAAAATAAAAAAAAAAAACACTAAAAACAAATGTATAAAAATGATTGCAAATAGTAAAAACAGACAAAAAAACGGGTAAAAATTGAAAACTTTTTTTTGTGTTCAATTATAATTATTTTTTTTCCGTTCTATGGTAGTTTTTTCTTACGGGTTTGTCGAAACAGTTGAAAAATGACTACTTTAAGTATCATCCTGATTCCTGATAAAATTACTACTAAAAATTGGGTACTCACATAATGATTTGATTAAGTATCCTGGTTGAAAAGTTGTTTCTAAACAAATATGTAATAATAATAAACGTCATTGTGAAATCATTCGATCCGTTCAGAATCTAAAATTTAGGATTTAAATTCAAATTTATATTTAAAAATTGACTTCTAGAGTATTTTTTTTAATATTAAGTCCAAAATATGAAACATACTGTATGTTACAAAAATATATTTCAATTTAATATTTAAAAAAATGTTTTGTTTACCCTCCCTTTGCCACCCCTTCCACAATATATTATTAACGGTATTGTAATAGAACGAAATACAAAAATAAAATTAATAAAACATATGGATAATGACGGTGAGCAGTGTGTCGCATTAAACAACCAGATATTTGTTTATTTCGTGTAACAGCTGTTTTATAAAATTATTGTATATTTATATGATTATATAGGTGTAGAGGTATATTACAGTCAGTATTATTGAAGAACATAATATCATTTTTTGACAATTTAAAACGACGTTCATTTAAATCGTTTCTTGAATTTCACGATGAAAAATTCATTTTATTTTTTCAATATCAAAACAATATATTCGTTCGCTTTTTTATTCGGTACTTTTCGTTCACATAATATTGTATACCACACGTCATTCATACGATATATAATCACATGGAAATTCGATATTCCGTCTCGACAGACGTTGTATAAACGACACGTGGTGTACATATTATTATAAGTTAAGTGAGCCGGAAAACACGTTACGGTGATGATCTCATTAATTCGTCGATGGTATGCGCGTGGCCATTTAAGTGTGTCTTGGAAGAAAAAGAACGATTTATCTCCATACATTCATATAACGTTGGAACCAATCTCGGCGCTATCACACCGATTGAAATTGTCTGAGACAATTCAATTCCGCGGATTCGTAATCCAATTTTATAGGTCAGAAAACCGCGCAACCGTATCCCTCGCGCTCATCTTACAACTACTTGTAAACTAATCCCATAAACTCGCATACCTGCGGGGAACACTTAATGCAACATCGCACGACTTAAGCTTTGAAGTTTATTTTATTTTTTTTATGATTTGTTGTTATTGTCTTATTTAATATTATAAACTTAGATACCCAAAATTATCTACCCTTGTACGTATGAAACAGCTAGTCTCGGGACATCAGCGATTATGACCGAACAAAAACGAAACGTATAAATTTTTCAGTGCGTCCATTAGCGAAGTATAAAATATAGGTATTATAAAAGTGTTGGAAAAAAATGCCATGTTAATAAACTTTCATCGTAAAATCTCACTCTCGGCGGGGACGCCGTTTTCTACGCATTCCTCCGCTGTGTACCTATGTAGCTATATAATGTATAAAATAATTTTTCAACATAATAATATACATTATGCAACGAGCAACGACACGGAAAAATGAATGTTTAACCGACTGCCCCGGAGTGACACTAAAAGTAATGTATATCGGCGATTAGGGACGACATTTCAGCGCAGTGAACACAATGGAGTTCGGCAATAAAGTATACAACGCCCATAAAACAGTGTGCTATATAATATAATTTAGCTAATTAATAATTCATCTTAAACACTTAAGGTACTATTACATTAAATCATGTTATGTGCACCTAGATATTTTATCGCGTATACTGAGTTTATTATTATTCGAGCAACGAAAATATTATTTTATTTATACGCTATATACTTAGAAATTTATATTTTTGAATTTCTCATCGAAGGCGAACGAGTTTTACATGGCGTTTGAATACCAGTCTCAATTTTTTGGCTTATTGATCAATTTTATGGAATTAAATTTAGTTTTACGAACCCATCGTTTTTTTTTTTAGTTTTTATATATGATATACTATAGGTATATTTTTTATTTTATATAATAATATTATCGTTCCAAACGTAAAAACAAATATTTCTTGATTGAATTATCTGCTTTTATGTTAAACAATTGGTACAATGTAATGTAATAAATTATTCCTCTCAAAATGTTCATAAAACAAAGATTCCTTGATGTTCCAAACATGATTCCATACGTCTCAAAAATTGTCTCGATGTCGTTGTTTTTATATGGTTATTAGGTTAACTAAAATGACCTATATAATCTTAACCTATGCTGCTTGTTTCTTGTTTTTCAAATCTTGGACATTAAAAGGTGGATCTGCGTATACAATAGTTTTAACAAAAAATAGTCTAATGGGGTTAAATCTGGAGATTTGTGGCCATGGAATTACTCTATTGGTACCAATCCGTTTGTTTGGAAAAATGTCATTTAACTATTGTGGAACAACGATGGAATTGTGTGCTGGTGCATCATCTTGCTGAAAATACATATTTTTCCGCGTGTTTAATGGAACATTGTCAAACAATAATGGTAATCGATTTACAAGAAAATCAAAATATCTACTACCAGTTAGTGTTCCGTCATAAAAATAAGGATCTAATAGTTTTCCACCAACACACACACCACCACACGTTAATATCCAACACACTTTGAAAGTTAGTTCTCAGGGACCAGTGTACATTTGTATTAACCTCTCTGGATACCGATCGGTATACACTCGAGCGGCTTGTCGAGAACTACAGTGACATTCGCCGTAAATCAAGATAAATTCAACTTTTTCACTGTTGTTCCATTTTAATAAATTAATATTAGTAAAAATATACAAATAGTGTAAAAACAATTTAAGAACAAATGTGACACAGACATCATCAAACATCATTATTAGAATCATAATAATCAGATATAATAATGAACCGGATTTCTTATCTTAATTTTCGGCAAATATCGCTGTAGTATCGACAAGCTGCTCGAGTGAGTACAATTAGAATAAATTACGAAATAAAAAGTATTTATTTATATCTTATTTGTATACAAAATCATTGTAATAATATTGGAAATATTTCGAGTTTAGGATGAACATGGTTACAATTTCATTCAAAACGGATTAATCGCAAATTCAAATTTAGACGTACCTACGCTAACTTTGTCAATTTTGTAATAAGAATAAAACTTCACATATGAAAATTATTTTAAAAAAAATAATCTATCCGAATCTGTAGGAAATAATTGGGGTTATCATTAAAAAAAAAGTAAGTTAAATTGCGCATGCGCGTACCGAAAGGGTTACAATGTTGACATTTTCTTAAAATGTGTATTTCAATACTCCCTTTCACTTCCTGAATACCTCATTTCAATCCAAGGTCATTGAGCTGAAATATTTAGTGGTACCTCAAAGTGAACACACTGTATATAAAAATATATTACAAAAAGACATGTAAATAAAATATATTAAGAATATAATAACAATTAATAAATAATATAATATAAAATACAAAAATGTTAAAACATTTTCGTTATATACTATTATATTATTTTAAATAATAAGAAAAATATGGACGTTTTTTGTAACCAAGTGATTTTTTCATATATTTATTATTGTTGTTTTTTCAAACATTATCTAATGCATATTTCTAAACACACACGTAAAAACATTTTTCCTTAACCAAATTATCTAAATAATTAAACATTTGTAATATTTATCTTTGTAATATATATACCAATTACTTTGTTGCGGTCGACAAATGGACCATGATCCACAGAATAATCGTCAGAAAAGAGCCCAAGTAGACATTCAACTTTTACGGTACATGCTGTTATTATTGAATATATCGAATGACGATCTCGCGGAAATAAAAAAAAATAACGACACTAACTGGTTCACTTCCACTCCGAAAAGACAATCGTCGGGAGGCGAAGGTTATAGTACCCATCCGACAGCTACGACGTCAATTTTTCAAAATAATCAAAAGTAAATACATTTTGATTTGTTTTCCAAATGCTGTGTTAAACGTTTAGATCAATTCGGTTTCAGAGTTTTATTTTCAATTGTTCTATCGTCAAATCAGTTTTGGTAAAACAATATTATTATTTGAAATTCAATCATGAAAGTGAAAAATATTAATTATTCTCGAATTATAACAAATAGTCGATTAGTTCTGACCAGATGTCTCTAAAAACTAAACATTTAGATAAATGATAGTAAAAAATAATAAATTAAATAATAATTCTAAAATTATGACTTTTAGTAAAACTGTAAAATTATATAAAATATTTTTAACGATATTAAATATCTGAAAATCATTAAATTTTTTAATTTTCAATGACAGATCATTATTTTAAATAGTTTTAATGTAACCCATAAACTGTACATTTATATGTAATTTAATTATAAAAAATTATATATTTAACATTTATTATTATTTTTTAGCAATAATTTGGCTGGAAAAAAAAATGTCAATGATAAGATGCTTTTGGAAAACTTCGATAAGATGATGATTAGTACTAAAAATAAATATAAATAAATAAATGATATCGCATATAAATGAATTGGATTAATGCATTCATCACCAAAAAAAAACCACAATATATTAATAATTACGAGTAATATTATATAAATTTGTTTGTTATGTGGGCATTTTAATGTTAAATAATCAATTGGATAAATCGTATTGTTTTATTTTTACCTTTTTTCCTTCTATCAACTGTTATGTTGAAGCCATTTTCTCGTTTCCACACGATTCTTGGTTCAGGGTTACCTTTGGCTTTGCAGGTTAGCGATATGTTTAACCCTTCTCTCACAGCTACAGTCGATGCAGAACTTTCGGCGTCAACAATGTTTGGTGGAACTGTCAACATGATTAAATATTTTTTGATTAATTAATTCATTAATAATTACGTTGTGTACAAATTATGCCTAAAAATATCTTAATAGGTATTGGACACACCACAAAAATATCTCATTTCATTTGTTTTAGTAAAATATGGAATAGTAAAAGTTAAGTTAGTAATAGTAAAAGTTATTAAGTGATCAAATAATTTTTAAAAAAGAAGTAAATGAATACAAATTTTCCTTAAAAATGTTTTTTATTTGTTAAAAAAGTTTTAACACACAGTATTAAATAACATTTTATTTGTTAATTTTTTTAGTATTTATAAGTACAATATCATGAGTTATGAATTTGATTAACGCCCATGACAACTTATTTATAAGCATATACAAATAGTACAGCATAGCATGTGGTCATTTTGAAAAACAAGCATATATTTAAATATCTTTATCTAGTCATTATAGACTCTTTCACAAATTACCTGTCAAATAAATATAAAACTATTAGAAAAAATGTAATGTTTAATTGTCAAATATTTAATTAGAAAAGTAATATTACTCTATGATTAGAAGTTATCATTAGGAAAAATAGAACCAATAATTGAGATTTTTATTAAGCCTACAAAGTCTAGAACGCAT
Source organism: Pemphigus obesinymphae (assembly GCA_025469235.1). NCBI lineage: Eukaryota > Metazoa > Arthropoda > Insecta > Hemiptera > Aphididae > Pemphigus > Pemphigus obesinymphae. The sequence goes on from JAIPRL010000138.1 coordinate 54,458, forward strand.
TAAATTATTTGTTGAACTAAAATCTGGCAAAAATAGTTACGAGTATAGCAAATAGATAGACGTGACAGTTTAGAATATTTAGTTATCGTTAGAAGTTTAAAGTTATTTTTTTAACATGTTAACCAATTTATCGATTTGATAAATTGATTTATTGGTAAATTATGCAACCATGCCATAAATGTGAGAAATTTATTTGGAAGGTTGTATTTTAACTAGATAATTAATTAAAATTCTCTACAATTGCAAAATAGTTAACAAAAATCTATAGATAAGTGTTTGAAACAAATAATTAATTAGTTTTTGTTTCATTTTACATTTATATTTACGAGTATATGTGGAAATGAATCATTAAAAAGTTGTGAATGTTTTCTTTGTATTTTCAACAATTCTTTGTTTTCATTACCCGTAAAAAAACAATGTATAAAATAAATAATATTCTCATCCTAAATAAATATAACTCTATACCAATAAAATACTACAATAAATAAAAATATATAGAAGTCATAGAACTCTATATAGGAAAAATAGTTACATAGAATATTATAAATTCAGGTTTATTTTAATGTATTTAATAATATTATATTCTACAACTTTTGTAAAAATTTGTTTTGTTGTATTTGTTATATTTACATGTAAAATATAATTTAATTAAATACGTTAGCCATTTATCAAATCCAATATATAAACATATTAATTACTATGAAGAGAACAAATGTGAAGTTTTACATGGTTAATCGATTATTTATGAGCCAATAAACACACTTATAATTTAAAAAAAATTACAAATAAGAAAAAAATGTTGCTCAAACTACGTTTACTTTATTATTTATTCGCTATTTAAAACAGTGGATACGAGTACCTATGTAGTTTGTATAACTATTTGTTCGTATAAGTCTGTTATTTAAAATTAAATAACATCAATTTACATATTTAATATAAACATACAGTTTTACGGATACATTTAGCAAACATAAATACAAATTAAATAATTATAATTAAAGCTATACTATCCGTTTATACAGTATTCGTTGTTTATTTAACGTTGTAACATTATATTGTACCCGTGAAACTATCCATTATAAATATAAAACGAACCAAACAATTTTGAAATAATTAACAAAATACTTCTAAATTCGACTTCTGACCACAAAATCCGTAATAATTCCGGCGTATGTGGGGAAAATGAATCGAGGAAGAAAAGTCCTAGGAAAAAACGTCTGATGGTAAAAAAGTCCTACGGTAAAAAAGCCCGAGGAAAAAAGCCTGTGGTAAAAAAGTACGATGGTAAAAATCCGAGGAAAAAAATTCGCGGTAAAATTCCTAATTTTTAAATATAAGATACAATGGTGTGTCGAAATATATATTTTATTGAAGTACTTTTTAGTCTTAACTTTTCCTCCACACTCTATCATCCCTCTGAAAATTGATATAATTGAGTATTTACATATTATTGTTCATAAAAAAACGCATATATAATATTTATTTTATTCATATGAAATGTATTTATAAAAAATATTTTGTAATATGATCCCGATTGACATAAAATATCATTACCGCTGTGTTTAGGTATCGGTATAATATTTTACTATTGTGTGCATATTATGTACTACCTAGTTAAAGTAACACCATCGCAGATGACAGAGGCTAAAACGTAATTTTGTGATGGTAATTTTAATTACCTTAATCCTACATTTTGTTTGCAACTTTATGTCATAAGAGTTCCAAAAAATTATTTTTATATTACTACAGTTTATTGTCTGCTTGAGTGGAAAACTACGTCTATATACAAAGAAATGTTTAATCAAATTTTAAGTAAATGTGCTGAGCGCGATTTATTTCCTAATCCAACTCATATAAATAGTAATTCCCTAAACACTCTAATTTCAGCAGATCAAAACGTTTTTGATACAAATTTAACTATCAAGGGTTGTTTTTATCATTTATGTCATAGTTCATATTGTAAAATACAAGATTTAGGGTTGACTAATATGTATAAAAAATATTGATAAATTTAACCATTTTTGTAGAATGTTGGACTGCCTTACAATTCTTCCTCTCGAATATCTTTTCTAAGGGATGGATTACCTTAAAACAATTGTTCCCACTGAAGGAGAAGAACTTTTAAATTATTTCGACACTATGTATGTAAATGGATCTCTCAGAAAAGTAAGGGCTGGTACTAAATTTAAGTTAAAAAAAATAAGTCCATTATTCCCTCCAGATACTTAGAATGTCCATGAAACTTTACCATTGCCGCTAGTTTTTGGTAGTTTACCGTGGAAAATTACATCTGTAATATTCCATCTATATAATACAAATTATTAGTTCGGCCTATAGTAAAATATTCCTCTAGTTAAAATTTAATTTTTATAGTGTGATAATATGAGCTGTGATTTTAATTTTATAAAATATAGCGAAGAAATATTGTAATATATTAAATGTAACGGGTACCTTCATGAAAGAACTTCATTATGTAGAATACACAAATACGAGTACTTATATCAGTTATATCACATTAATGATTAAGCCAAGAGTTGTTATTTTGATATAGAACAATTGCCACACGCAAAATAATTGCTAGGTGTACAATCATATTATGTTTAATAAAATTACTCTTTCCAGTACGTTTTACTTAAAACTACAAGTAGGTGGTGATAATGAACGAGGTTATAATTATATAGGTAATTATTTTATTTGTGCATTTTCATATTCAAATTTGTTTAATTTATTTCAATTATTTTATTTATTTGAAGTGTTATCATTGAATATCATATTTTCTTTAACCGATTAACTTCAGTGCTTTGGTAATTTTGGTACACCGTAGTTTAGAGATTTGACTTGATTACAGGAGCTTAATAGATCTTTGAGTTAAAGGAACCATATTATAAACACCCACTAGAATCATACCAATCTCTTTACAGATTCGGATATATATTGTATTTGGGCTGAGCATTGCAGGTGTTCCATTTACATTTTATTTCACTATTTGAATAATTTTGGTACACCATTATTCAGAAGCTTGACTTGATTGCAGAGACCCAACGGATCCCCTGTACATTGATTTTATTTTTAAATTAGAGGAACAAATTAAGGAATACATATTTATGTAATAATACTGAAGAGTATATTTTGTGTAGGTAGTAACACTTATCATACTAACAACTTCCTTCTCATACCTTAAATCGTTGTCATACTCCATTATACTGGATTTTAGTGTTTAACTTGTTATCTTTAATTATACATCAAGTTAAGTGCAAATTTGAAATTAACTGTTAGACACCCTTAGATATTTACACATAATCTATAAGTAATATAATGATTAGCTACACCCATTAATGATATTCATTCTTTATATTATTTTAATTTATCCATATCTCATCTTATTAAATTACCAATTTAGTTTCTTCATTTATACACAATCTACCATTCCGTGTATAGTGTATACCTTTTAATTTAATTATTTTTTATTTTCATTATATATTACAAAATAAGTACAAAAATATATATATATGGGAAAATAGTTAAGTATTCATAAAAGTTTCACAAAATAATATATTATATAATATACCTATATGGAAGGGCACAGACTAGTATGGTGGCAAGGGACACTGAAATATATACGGGATAATAATTCGAGAAAATCGATCTTAAAGGAGAGAAGGTTAATTAGAAATTTGATGTTAGCCGAGTGTCTACGATCAGCAAGACTTTCCAAGGAAAAAATAGGTTAGACAGGAGAATAGTCACGAAGGCGATAGGGTGTATGAAGTTTATGTACAGTATAACGCAGTTATATTCTTTGGACTCTTCGAGTAGTAACAATGGATGGGTATCAAAGGACAGATCTATATTCAAGAACAGGATAAACTAAACAACAAAAAAATATCTTAAATGGAGTGACTTTTTGAATTCAGCTGATACACGATTTATGAAAACCAGAAGTTTTAAAGCTTTACAAAAAATATGTTGGCTATGTTAAATAGGGCATAGAATTCGTGTTAAAGTAAAGCCCAAGTCTCCTAAGTCACTCATAATTTTCAAACGAACATTATCAACGTGATAAGCATGTTGGAATGGAGTATTATAGTAACAAAAAGTTAGAACTGAGCACTTTGATACATTTAAAAGAAGACCCAATGATTCTCCCTACGCTTTTTGATGTTGCGAATGTCATTTTGAAGTAGTGGACAGTCGGAAATACATTGGATTCGAGGATAGATCTTAATTTCACCAGCAAAGATTAAGAGTTTAGCATGCTGGAGAACTGATGAGGCTGAATCAACACATAAGGCAAACAATAATGGAGAGATGGCTCCTTGAGGTACGTCAAAAATAGGCGTAAAATGACGTAGCAGAACATTTATCAATAGCTCTCTATTTAATAGATAAGATCGGAAACGGGATTGTAGCCACGAGAGAAGAGGTTCCCCAATATCTATTTTATCTATCTAAAATTTTTATCTATTTCTAATTTTCTAAAATTATACCAAATTACTTTTATAATTACAATTTTAAATATAAATGAAATATGAATACACTTTAATATAAGTTACTAATTTATATTTTTTTTGGAATCTTGGTTTGGCTAAATTTATATCAATTTCAATAAAACTATATTACACTTAACATTTCGTTTATAAATATTTAACAAAATAAATTATCTCATTAAAATAATTTATAAAAATAAAATCTATCGACTGAACTATAATATACAAAGAATTAAATATTCAATAATTGATTGTTTTTTTTATTAGTCTAATAAGTGTATAGGTATTAGTTGGTAATATAATATTTACCTATATAATAAAAAATATCACTAAAACGGTAGTAAAAAAATGAAGTTGTCTATAGTATCAACATATCAACAATCGTTAAACACTATTATTAAATTATAATTTAAAGAATTTTTGGACTTCATAAATATGCTTATTCTATCAAATATACTGATGTGACATTTTATAATATGTTGTATCTTATAAAGCTACATTCCCCTTCCTACATTTTGTAAATTTATTTTATATTTTATTTTTGAAATAAGAATATTTTACTAAAAAATTAACAAATAAGTGAGATAATGCACTTAAAACTGTGAAAATATTAATTTATAAATTAATCTTAAATAGTCAAAATAAAAATTACATTAAACTAACAAGGAGTATTGCATTAAAAATACAAACAGAGATAAGTAACATTCAGCACATTTTAATCCTATAAATACTCGAACAGGGAATAGCAAAAAAAAATATGTCTCATTTAAGTACATTATAGACAACTTCGGTCCTTTAAAGAAACATCCAAGTATTAATTACGTTTTTGATAAAAAAAAAAAAAATAATATTAATAATAAATAACCACATTATTGTCGTAGTAAAAAACCAACGAAATTAAAATAGAAAACACATTTGACGCTAAGCCATTGTTTATAAAGAATATATATAACGTAAATAATTTGATAATCGATGATCGATGAAATTAGATCCGTAACGGAAAGATCAATACTAACATAAATAATTATAGTTGAATAACATTTTGGAAAACTACAAAAATGTCAATCCACCATATTCTTTATAAACTCAATATTAAGTTTTACACTCAATACGAGATTAAAAACAAAAAAATGGTCGATTCTGTATTGTTTCAAATACAGGAAATTATATAAGGTCATTAAATGTAAATGTTGCACGAAACTAATCTAGACGTCTAATGGATCGATAAAAAGGTACTTATAGTACTTATAAGGCGCAAACACATTTCTCTTGAATAAATTGTTTTTTATATATATTATGTATAATATGTATATAATAGTAAATTATTTTGCAGACAAAAATATAACAAATAAACATATTTTACAAATCTACATAAAAAACTACGGTATCGGTACATGCGTATTTCTAATTTGCATGTAGATTAAAATTATACGTATCGTACACGCTCGACGATTCAATGTTTTTATTTTAATTTTTAAATTTCCAGTTATAATATGTTTCAGAAGACGATTGAAAAATCTGGAGCTGCTTACAAATGTCGACGATTTAAATTCCGAAATTAAGTGATATCTAGTTTTATGTATGAATGTCAAGATATATAGTGGACGGATATTTGTAGTTATTTCCGGAATGACTAGCTTAGACGCCAAAGTATTTTGGGCATGTTTGAAAAATTCCAGTAACATCCGCTTATTTGGATTCATTTCAGAGTGGAATAAACCCGGGAGGGATACGTATATATATATATATATATATATATATCTATATATATATTTATGCACATTTCATAACATTATTTTCTCTGTAAATGCCCGTTTTATATGTAGGAATATGAAATGCAATATAACGAATATGGTTTTTACGTTTGTTACAGTTATTTTGAGTAAAAAGATAAAAATTGAATCAAAAGGTCTCCGCGGTAATGCCGTATATTTAACGTCCAAAGTATTCTCAAGTTAAAATAAAATATCATAAAAACTAAAATAAAGAATAAAATATCCACGCGTGATATGGTCAACAACAACAACAACAACGACAATTTCTAAAAAGTACCATTTATTTTAAATAATATGTAGCTATATATAGGTAGTATGCGGATACGCCGACAGTTCAACACTTGTACAATAGAATGATACATGAAATGAATTAAATTATTCATGAATAAATAATATTATACTCGTACGTTCAGTGTATATAACAGTATCTTAGGGTCAGATTCTGTTTGAAGCCAATAGTTTTATATACACAAAATTAACGTATAAATACCTACATATTTTCAGATCGGTACGACTGTAAACGGTAGTTTTGAGAGGAAGGAGTCATACGCAATATATGGTCAGTGATAGATGTGCGCCGGGGTTGCCAACTTAAACCGTTTTTAAAACTAGATACAACAATTGAAAAAAAAACTTAATTTAAAATTATAAATTAAAACCTTTTGGATTCTGAGCGAAAAGAAGAATCTATTGGTTTTAACATTAATATTATTTATTTATTTTAATATCGTTTCATTTTTCAATTTGAAACAGTCTACCAGGATTTTTATAGCAAAAAGCTATTTAGATTACAAAATGGTTCTAGTTGGTACTTTGAAGAGGTTTTTCCGATAGTTTTCTAAAGGGGATACTTCTAATTTTCATACGGAAAAATGAGACTTTTTGAGTATATTTTTGAAGAACACTAAAAAAGCATTTAAAATAAAGTAGACAAGATGCTACACACATTCAAAACATTGCACAAAATACCTTCATGCACTTCCAATATTGTACATTGTATAATTCTTGTAATTTAATGATTTTGGGATCAATAGAACTTAAACCAAGATCGTACGCTAGTTTTTAAAATTTGGTATGAAATTGTAGTATATATACAATTTTGAAAATAATATTTTTTTATGTTTTTTAACAGTTTATAAAATATGGTAGAATAATTCTACCATGTTTTAATTTTTTAATATTTTCTATTTTATAATAATGTTCTAAGTATTTACCAATTATTCAAAAAATGCTGGCGTACGATTAAATATTATGTTCTCATAATATGTTGGCACCAAAATCGTTAACTACGATAATTATATAATATGTACTATTGAAACTGTGAAAGCAATTTTTATATATGTCTTTGAACAAATATCGAAATAAATGATACAATTATAAAAAGTGGTACTAACATGGAAATTTTAAACTACTTTTAAAATAATCTACAATAATTGTTGGATTTTAATTTTTCTTAAATTTTCATAAAAATTTCCTGTACACAACTCCTTAAAAATCAAGTTTGTGACATATTTTTAAATACATTTATTGCACATGTATTTAAGTATACAAAACCCTTTCGTTGTATAAAAAAAAATATGCAAAAAGGTGTAACGGCCCGAGTCCGACAATGCAGATAAACAAAAAAGACAAAATAGCGGTTCGTTCAGGCGAATCCAATGAACCGCTAAACACAGAATACGGAAAAATCGATCGATGTACGAGATCGATACGCAGCATACTGGTGGCGTGATCTATCGACGAAATTAAGCAGCCGGCAAAGACAAACCGAGGAATAGCCCAGTAAAAACAACAACAGAGCACGTGATTATTAAAAACAATTTAAACGACCAATATTGCAGAGCAGATAATAGGAATAATAAAGGTCGAGGAGCAACGAATATAGGATATAAAGGCCGTTAAAGGCATCGACTACATCCTACGACGTTACCAAAACAGTTCTTCGGACCGAAGAAATCAAGGACAGATACAAATGAAAATGGAAAAACGAAATCGACACAGCCAAACAGACCATGCTACATCCCAAGGCGATATATACTGGCAGATTTGACGACGACCGACCCGACATCCCGTCCATTCGCGATTTCATAAATGCCTCCTCCACTAAACTCCAACTCTCGATCTCTTCGTCCCACTTCCCACACATAAAATCGATCTCGACCCGGCCCGGCCTACTCAACGGCCGCAAAAGAAACCGTCCTCTTAAATTCTAAAATTTCAAACATCTAAATTCGCCCCCTCATCACGTCTAAACTCCCTAAAACATCCGACCTTCTGGAAGAAGCTAAAGCTTGAGACAGAGTACCCCCCCACAAAGCAAGTCAAGTCGACGACCGATACCCCATTTCCGATTTCTCTTTCTCTTATATACCAATAAGAGATTTGAATTCGGAAATATCCTACCGTGGTAGTGCTGTGACCATATGCTTTGTAATAGCGGTGTATCAGTCGAACTACATTTCCACCTGCCTTACTTTCCACTGACAGCTACTTTTCCAAGTTATGTCAGTTTCCTCCTAAAAGTCACTATTTTTACAAGCTATCTACTATCTAGGATACCTATCTTCCTCTCTGACCGCTACTTTTACAACTTATGTCAATTCTCCTTTCCTAATCCTTGTTCAATACCACACGGCGGAGATCAAGAATCAGTGGACCCGTCAGCAGCTGCGGCCAACAGTGGGCGGTCCTGGACCTCTTCATCAACCGGTCGCCAGATCCAGTTTCCAGGCCACCCAGATCCGTTGTCGTGGGCGGTTAGAGGCGGGCTCCCCGGACACCCTAGACCCGTCTACCGGACTCGAGTGACCTGCGGTTCCTGCCATTGGGGAATCAACTACCGAGTCGGACGATCTACAACCGCCGTACCCAGCACACCTTACGTCCAGCGTGCGACCAGAGTGAACCAAGGAACAACATCGACCACCATCAGCGGGACATTCTACCGGACCGTACTACCCCGGTTTTCCGGTATCTTCGGGTTGAACACACCGCGGGCCTTATCAGGCCACGCCGAACCGCAGAGGGGACCACCGTCGACCAATAGCTGACCGGAACCAATTCTCCACGCCGACGGCGTTCGGATCACGCTGTCCCGAC
>JAIPRL010000138.1:63918-84409 GCA_025469235.1 Pemphigus obesinymphae
GTCGATCTAATACTAATATTGGAATATTTGTGAAATTATTTATAAATTGTAATCATATTTAGATATCCAACGAAGTAATGAATAATCAGAACCTATATCATAAAAAATCTGAATAATATGTTCACACGCAATTCGTTTAAATACCTATAAGTCGTAATACTATTTTGTAAACTGTATACGACTCTTTGTTATTCCGTTTTCGTAGACATATTTTGAAGAAACATTGAAATATCAATATACGATCTGGTGCTGCTACAATTACTTTGCCAATAAGGTAATGACCAGGCGTCCAGACCTCTAAATCTGTTGGATCTGATGATTCTGCGAACATCGGCAGAGAATTTAGTACTGCTACAATCTGAATGAGTAATGTATTTAATTCTTCAAAGGAAAAAATGGTTTCACCAATTAACTTTTTTAAATGACTCTTTGTCGAGATTTAATCTCAGATTCCCAAATACCTCCAAAGTGAGGTGCACTTGGTGGTATAAATTTCCATAATATTCCCACTTGGGCAGTATATGAATACAGCTCTTTTATCAACAACTTTGATTCAAAGAATTCTTGCAATATTCTTGCTGTACCTATAAAATTTGTCCCATTATCAGAGTTAATTTCACGTGGACATACACGTCTAGATACGAATCTTCGAAGGGCTGCTAGAAATGCCTCACTAGTTAATGAAGAAACCACTTCAATGTGTATTGCCCGTGTGGCCATACAAACGAATAATGCAATGTATGCCTTGCTAGTAACCTTTGATCTAACATGACCCACTCTCATTGAATAAGGCCCTGCATAATCCACTCCACACCTTTGGAACGCGGATGAGGGTTGTACACGGGATACAGGTAAAGATCCTATTAATTGCTCTGATGTCTTTAGTTTCCAAATGTAACATCGTTTGCATTCATGAATTTTACGTTGAACAACGTTTTTAACTCCAATTATCCAATGTTTTTGACATAATGAACTAATTAATAACTGAGCTCCCGCACGTAATAATCGTCGGTGCTCGTAATCGATGATTAGCTGTATCAATAAACACGATACACTTAGTATATATGGATGTTTCGCGTCGTAACAGTCTTAACTATTTTGAAGTCGTCCACCAATTCTAATTTTGCCATATGAATCCAGGAATGGAACTAATGACCGTAGTTTGTTCTTATTTGATATATTTAAACCATTTGAAAGATCGCTGATTTCCTGTTCAAACGCTCGATTTTGAGATCCACAAATTAAATGCATCAATGCTGCCTCTAATTCATCCGCATTGAGTGGTTCGTCGTTTCTTACACCCTTACACATCTTTTTGAAATTATCTATGGCTCGATAACAATAAGCCGTCACTCGCTGTAGTTTTTCTAATTTTGAGAATGGTACCAAAAGCTCATCTGGTTCTTCATTCCTGACCATCAAAATTTCGGTTCGTTGTTCTAAGATTTCTTCAGGGACTTCTTCTATTTCTGATCTTGGCCACAAATCAGGATGGTTTGTCAACCATTCGGGACCATTCCACCATAATTTACATTTTAAAAGTTCTGTCACAGACATTCCTCGAGAAAGACAGTTAGCTGGGTTGTCTTTCGTTCTGACATGACGCCAAGTTGCATCCCTAGTTAATTCTTGAAATTCAGAAACACGATTTGCCACAAACGTCTTCCATCGTCTCATTTTTGAATTTGTACATACCTATCGCCAAACAATAGATGAATCAGTCCACAAAATTGCATGGTTTGCAGTTATAACTCTTTTCCAAGATTTTTTCACCGAATCTAAAAGTTGAGCCCCTAGTAATGCTTCACATAACTCCAGGCGTGGAATCGTAACCCTTTTCACTGGTGCTACGCGGGATTTAGATGCTAACAAACTACATGTAACCTCTCCAATTATCTTAGTACACCGAATGTAGATACATGCTCCATACGCTGCTTCTGACGCATCACAAAATACGTGTATCTGGATATGTGATGGATCATTTACTTGTAAAATGTGTCTAGGAATTCTTAACTTATTTAAAAGGTGAATTTCATCTCTATATTTCTTCCATACAGTATCACAGTTTAGTGGCAACGATTCATCTCAATCCAGCTGTAGCCTCCATAAGTCCTGCACAAATATTTTTGCGACAACCACCTACCTTAATTTTGAAATATTATTAAATAAAATATATTTAATGGCCAATACAAATATAACAGAATATCGATTTTAAATTTATAAAATCTTAAATTATTAAAATAAATGTTCTATACCTATTCTTAAAGCGTTGGAAAAATAACTAGGAACATGCTGTTACTATTGTGCTAAGCTACAATTACCCGAATATATCGTTTTATAATATTAATAACAATATTTAAAAATAAAAATAAAAAATAAAAAATTATAACAATTTTTTTTTTTTTTTATACTCACGATTCCTCTTTTTCTGGAATTAATTTTGTGGTGATTATATATTTAATAGCGACGATAATGACTGCAACGACGGTACACACTAATGATCTGTGATGATGATTTGCAATGAATATTTGACCACTCGTTAAATTGCCGATTTTCCTTTTCGACTGCTGAATGTTTTGTATTGATGTTTTACGCTCCGAAACTGCTGGCGCAGGGACCACTATCTCCGATAATGGGTTTCAAATGTTCCGATCTGTTGAAATTTCCAAATACCAAAAAAAAATATTTTATTTAAAAAAATAAAATAAAATGTTTGTGTATTTACCTTTTTTTTATTTACTATCGATTTTGTTATCACTATCGAATATATTTATCGCGGTCGATATTAATTATTACAATGGATTATTCACGCGATGTTTTGGGCGGCCCGTGACGCAATGTTTGTCGTTACGGCGGCGGCCAATTCCGATTACGGCGGCGCTTGACCCTGAATCGTACTCGGCGTTGTGCGTGTCGTTTTGTTCTACGTAATACGTCACGACCAAAAATATGCTGACCGCGCAAATGCTCAGCTTGTCTTATTATAATATTATACTAATATAATATTATAGTGTAATAATATTACATACATATACGTTATGGTAATATTATGTGAAAAAGATTTCGAAAATGTTCTTTCCTGGTAAACTGTTGGTTGATTTTCTGGAATTTTCTGAATTTTTTTTTTCTTTTAAACTTGTAAATCTTCTCGATTGACAAATCTTCATTCCTTGTGTAGTGTAACGGCCCGAGTCCGACAATACAGATAAACAAAAAAGACAAAATAGCGGTTCGTTCAGGCGAATCCAATGAACCGCTAAACACAGAATACGGAAAAATCGATCGATACGCGGCATACTGATGGCGCGATCTGTCGACGAAATTAAGTAGCTGGCAAAGAGAAACCCAGGAATAGTCCAGTAAAAAACAACAACAGAGCGCGTGATTTTAAAAAACTACTTAAACGACCAATATTGCAGAGCAAATAATAGGAATAATAAAGGTCGAGGAGCAACGAATATAGGATATAAAGGCCGTTAAAGGCATCGACTACATCCTACGACGTTACCAAAACAGCAGACCGAAGAAATTGAGGACAGATACAAATGAAAATGGAAAAACGAAATCGACACAGCCAAACAGACCATGCTACATCACAAGGCGATATATACTGGCAGATTTGACGACGACCGATATCTGTTCGCAATGAATATACACTTTCCACCGCAGGTCTCCCTACCATTAAAGACAATATTCATAAGCAAGCTTCAGCTCTATTCCATAGGAACTCGCTCGTTCTCCACATATAATCATATCAGGAACTTAGGTCTCCTAACTCCTACCTACCCCCCAAAAACCGCTCACCCAAAACTCCGCCCAATCGAATGGGTCTATTCCCCTATCTAACCACTCCCAATAATTACAATAAACAAATAAAAACAGCGAATTCCCAACAACCCCCAAAACAAAATAAACATCCTATAACTCAATAAAATAACTCATCTCACTAGTAGAGGCAAAAGCCTGGCATAGATAAGACCCTTAAGGTCGTCCCCCATGCAAATGCAAATGCAATGACGACCGATACCCCATTTCCGATTTCTCTTTCTCTTATATACCAATAAGAGATTTGAAATCGGAAATATCCTACCGTAGTAGTGCTGTGACCATATGCTTTATAATAGCGGTGTATCAGTCGAACTACATTTCCACCTGCCTTACTTCCCACTCACCGCTACTTTTCCAAGTTATGTCAGTTTCCTCCTAAAGATCACTACTTTTACAAGTTATACCTATCTTCCTCTCTGACCGCTACTTTTACAAGTTATGTAAATTCTCCTTTCCTAATCCTTGTTCAATACCACACGGCGGAGATCAAGAACCAGTGGATCCGTCAGCAGCTGCGGCCAACAGTGGGCGTCCTGGACCTCTTCATCAACCGGTCGCCAGATCCAGTTTCCAGGCCACCCAGATCCGTTGTCGTGGGCGGTTAGATGCGAGCTCCCCGGACACCCTCGACCCGTCTACCGAACCCGAGTGACCTGCTGTTTCGGCCATTGGGAATCAATTACCGAGTCGGACGATCCTACAACCACCGTACCCAGCACACTTATACGTCCAGCGTGGGACCAGAGTGAACCAAGGAACAACATCGACCACCATCAGCGGGAAATTCTACCGAACCGTACTACCCCGGTTTTCCGGGATCTTCGGGTTGAACACACCGCGGGCCTTATCAGGCCACGCCGAACCGCAGAGGGGACCACCGTCGACCAATAGCTGACCGGAACCAATTCTCCACGCCGACGGCGTTCGGATCACGCTGTCCCGACACGAGGACCGGAGCCATACGGTATCGGCGCTACACACAGCGGCACGGCACACTGTCCAATACGTAACTATATTCTTATATGTATACATCCATATTTACGTTAACATTTAATTCATACTTATTTAATGAGTATCTCGTGATCCTCACCGAAGATCACGCATTTCCCGACACCTGTCGGAAGATAACCCGACCCGGGTGATAGGCTTGGGCAACCCGCTTTTCCAAGTAGGGTTGTTAGGGAACGTCCCCCCCGGACGTGGGGCTCTAGGAGTCAATCTGTGCATCTCCTCCCGGCCAACCCCCGCCTCATTTTGTAAATATTGTATAATAAACCATCTATAGATATATTAATATAAACATTGTATGTATATACGTTCATAATAAAAAAACTTTAGTAACAATCGTTTGTTCTAATAAATCACGAGGCAGACCGGAATAAAACGGACTGTTTCAAAGGCAACTAAGACATCGCTACATTAAGAGCTCTTTTATTAGATACTCCATAGTGAAAACAGAATTTTTGGATCAACATTCAGAACAAAATACATTTTGCATTATTATTACACAACATATTACGGTTCTACATTCTTGGAAATTTTTTTCACTAAAAATCGGCCATTATTTGTTTATAAATTACAGTCATTGACAATAAATCGTCAAAATCTTATGTCTTTAGATAATCTATTAATGAAGTTACAGTCAGAATTTGCTGAATATCATATGAAAAATTTCCGAATTAAATTTTCGTCCAATTTTATAAACACAGTTTCGAGATAATCGTTGTTAATGTTAAAAAAATAAGTAACAATGTTCGCGGATAGAAGGTTATAAACAAGGAGATTTTCATCACTTTTTTAGTGTCAATTATTAGTTTACGTCAAAAATTTCTCCAGAAGGGAGGAAGAGTGATTTTATGTATATTGCCATCTTAGGTACTTTAATTTCCGACTGAACTAAATTACTTGAAATTGCTACTTTCACCATAGACTATTTCGTGTGCTTTGGAAAGCTCCAAGGCACTTTGGAAAATAATCTCTCAAAATTGCTTCCGTTTATAATTTGTATAATTTCTTTACGCTTATATTTCATCATTCTTGGGATGTTTATACATCATTTAAAACAATAAAAAAAGATACAATCAACATTTCTTCCGATTTGATGTAACCCCTTATAAGTAAAGATAACTACCCTTTTTAATGGAAATATATTATAAATGTAGAAAAAATAATAGAATAATAAAAATAGTTGTCATAATACCAATTTTTTTTCTGTAATATTATGTATACTAATTTTTTTTCAGAATCGTCTTTCAAATGCAATTATTTATCTTTTCTTTCGAATTTAAAATAAATATATCAAGATCACCAAC
The DNA here is from genome assembly GCA_025469235.1 of Pemphigus obesinymphae. NCBI lineage: Eukaryota > Metazoa > Arthropoda > Insecta > Hemiptera > Aphididae > Pemphigus > Pemphigus obesinymphae. The sequence continues at coordinate 70,059 of JAIPRL010000138.1, forward strand.
AGGTAGGTTATATTAGGTATAATCAATATAATAACGTGATTTGATGTGAATAAAAAACAAATAAAAAAATAAGATTCTCATCTGTAGCCATAATAAAGAAAGTCGATCTCATATATAACACCGAATAGACGGACGAAATGAACAAGATGTAATAAACACAATAGATCAGGCTAAATGTGCATTTTAATACAAAATAAATATTCTTATATCTTAAAGTGTTAATAAATAGTGGAGAAAAATAAATTCGCAGGTTATGTCTGGGCTCTGTACAACAGTGAGATATGGATTATGAGAAAAACTGATGAAAAAATATTTCTTGGATTTGAGACATGATGTTATAGTCTATAAGAGGATGTTTAAAATAAACTAAACAGAATACAAGAAAACAGATTCAAATGTGAATTTTATATTAGATAAAACAAAATTGGTCAACACAAAATAACTAAAATTCTATAATAAAAAAATTCCATTTGTCTATATTCTGTAATGAACTGAAAAGAGAACAAAGTAATTAAACCTTATAAACAAAGTGATAAATCGATAGAAATTATTATGCTACAATTCAACTTGAACACAAAGCAGACGTAATACCATTTAAAAAGAAACTATAAAAATTAAACGATTAAGTAGTTTTTATATATTTATCAACTAATTTAAATCTTGTTTAACTACCATTAAAATTTATTTCAATATATGTTACTTCAATTAAAAATTAAATAAAGAAACAAAAATAATTTATTACAATTAATTACGTAATGAATAATGGTATATCTACGGCATGTTCGTTTTTCAATGTCTACATTTTAATTGATTTGTAATATTTATGTTATCTTTTGTTTCATAATTAACTTGATGAATTTTTAATTTTTGCAATTTTTCTAACAAAAAGTATAAGATTCATCACATTCTCATCTTTTATTTTTTATTTTTTTTTTACAAATAGGTAGTTTATATACTAAAACTGTTAATATATAGTTTATTATTGTGATAAGATAATCGATAAATTAGATAATTATTAGTCCAACCTTGTGTTAGTAAAAAATAATGTACTGTATGGATATTAAATATAAAAGGGTTAATACTTTAATAATAAAATGAAAATAACATAATAATTTATTGTTGATTTAAAATAGGTACAATATAATCTGTACTAAGATTCAATAGTAGATACTAGATATCTTGCCCGAAGTGTGAAGTGTCTACTTGTTACTGGTTCTGGTTTTTAAATTATTTCTTCGATATTTATTAGAAATAATAATAATAATAATAATAATAATAATAATATAATTTACTTATCTACAAAAAATGTCTATACAATATTGTATAATTGTAAAAGCTAAAAAATAAAATACCTCAAGTTCTCCATTTTGGAGAATAATATCCTAAAAAATGATTACTGTAATTTTTACATGATCACTAGACTCCGACCACTTTTAAAGTATATCCTTGAAAAATTAAGACATTTTTATTTTTATTGTCATACATTATACTAGACCTAGTCTTAATGTGTTAATAACTTTGTTATCAATGTTCACTGTATTTTTAATTATAAACACAAATAATAACCAACGTTTTTTTTTTTTACTGCAACAAATTAACATATTTTCAATTTATACTACAAACAAATTATAAATAGATTTTAAAAGTATAGACAGTTATAAATATAATATAATTAGAGATATTTCTGATTTGATAATTAAAGAAATACATAAAACATAATAATATTAATCCGGATAAAATGAACATGCTTTTTTTAAGCTTGTTATTTTTTAATTATATCATAATTGATTAAAAACATTAAGAGTCTTACGGTCATTGTCTCGAAATAATAACCATAACTTATAATTTAAAAAAATATTAACTATACAATTAACAAACACGCCTTGAAAAATATTTTGGAATTAAAATACTGCAAAAGCTTATAATGGAAGCAAATTATGATTATTTATGAATAAATCTTGGGTTGAAAAGGGGATGGTTTTTATTCATTTTGTTTATTAATTTATTTATTTTTTTGAAAAAGTAATGTAGAGTCTATGAATTACAATCCAATGCATATATGATCCGTTCAAAGAGCTCGTGTGTGCTTTTAAGGGGATTTTTTTTTATTGTTATTTTTTAAAAAAAAACTGTTTTTATTGTTATTTTAAAAAAAACAATTTTCGGTCAAACGCCATTGAATGATACAACGAACATAGTATAAGAGCAAAAAAAAAAATAAAAATAAAGGATTTTCTGTTCTAAAATATTATAAGCAGCTTTGCTACAGAATGGTCCTAGTGTAGTGGAAAAAAAATTAGACCTGAAATTTAAGCAGGCCCTTAGGCGTGGAGGTTTTTAATTAAATTCTATATATCGTCTCCTGAGCCCAAAATCGTGGTAAACGTTAAATTGTTATATGTACCTACTTACTTCCTACAGATGGTCTATAAAAATATAAAAAAATATAAAATTTAAAACATATTTATAAAATTCTATATAATACACAAAACGTCTGTGATCTGTAGTTGCAAGTCTATTACATATTCAGTTAGTATTAAGATTAAGAAATGCTGTTATTATCATTATTTATTATTTAGTTAGTTTCGTCGTTAATATTGTTCTTTATTTGCTTATATTATTGAATAATAGTTTGTTGATTAATAAAGTCATATCCATAAACATAAATAAACAGAACACATCAACTTAATTTATAACAAATCAATTTATAACTTAGGATTTTTGAAAACAAAAGTGTTCTGAGATTAATTACCATACCAGTTTAGTTAGTGTTCTATATCAAGCTTTAATATCATCAGTTTTTGAGTTTGATTCGGTTATTCTCAACTCTATCAGTTCTCTAAAAAAACAAAGATTTTTTTTTATGATAGCAAATACAATTGGTATGGGAGGAAAAATAATCGAAAAATGTTCAAACTTCAAAGCACCGAGATTTAATTCACGTTATCCAATACTTTTTCAATTAAACAATTTAATTAATGTCAATTAAACCTCATTTGACCTTTCGTAATGCAATTCCTGATTTTCATGTTTTCTACTATAATGTAATTACATTAAAATTTTGTATCATCGGTAATAAATAGTTCTAGTTTTATGTATACTTATAATTTACATATTGTTTATAAAATAAAATGTAATTAATCTTTATCACACTTAATTATCATTGTTACATATACTACAATGCACTTCAAGGGTGTTACTAAATAAATACATAAATACCTTATAAATATAATATAAGTGTGGATTTTCTATAAAAAAGAATATAATGTATTAAGTTGAAATAAAAATATCAAACATTAAAGCGTCGAAAGAATTTTTATTAAATGTAAATTTTGTTACCCTTTGTATTATTGACATAATATATATATATATATATATATATATATAAATTCCAAATGAACTATGAGAAAGATTGTGTGTACGAATAGATGGCGACCAATTTTAGAATATTAATTTATGTATAATATACATATATATATATATATATATATATATATATTTGTGGAATATATTTATTTACGCCACAGAATTATAAATAATAATAATAATAATAATAATAATAATAATAATAATATAGGTAGTAATTATCATTATTAATTATTCTATTATCATACTTTTAATAAATAATTAAACATAACATAAATAAAAAATAGACGTTTATTTTCCCGTGTATCCCCATTATCAATTACTAGTTGTCTCTTTCCAAAATGTTTTCTAACCATGACAGATAAGTGGTGTAGAAATGTGTTTATTTGTATGCCAATGATTTATATATTATCGATAAAGACGATCTAGAACAATATCCTTATTTGAGAATATAACGCAATGATTTTTTTTATGCAATATTGACATTTAGAACTTTTTACAATAACAATTTAACTTTCATTAGTAATTTAAAGTTTTATACTCATAATTTTATTCTTGACACTATAAAATGCACAAGTTCGAATTTGTGTTTTTCGTTTTTTTTAATTTCATTATAGTTGCAAATGAAACAACTAAAAATGTATGAAGGTAACATAACAGTACATCATTATGTCATACTATACATATATGTATTTTTTTTTTTTTAATGAAATTGTTAGTACTTACTAAAAACGTTGCAAAAGAAAAGGAAAGTAAAAAAAGTACCCAATTGTATACATAAAATATATATTAATGCGTATGTCTAATATAATGGGGTTTTATTAGCCCAGGCCTTTAATTTTTTTTAAGGAAAAGGTATATCCATTCCATCAGTACTAATTCCACCTCAACGGGTAGACTGAAAACAACCTAGCCATTCCGCCACGTACTTTATTTTACCTTGGATTTTTCATACCACACAGTATATCTAAACACTGCAAAAGCACGATTGCATATAGTGAATCTTTTTTGGGACACGATTGCGTATGTTTTTCTCTGCAATTTTACTATTTATTACTATTGAATTTTTTTCCTACGTCTAATCCGTATTTAATTTACAATATTACTTACTTGATTTTGGTGATCTGAGTAGGCCGAATATTCTTGGCTATTAATATATCGTGGACGATTTTCGATGCAAAGTTGCCAAAAGTTCATGGCTGGTCAGTGGTTACGAGCTTGTTGGTGGTGTAAATTGGAAAAAGTGTTTTTAAAGAAATAAAATATACACACGAAATTGATAAAAATATACTACGATAGGTCGATACCATAAATTATACGGGTTCGTTAATTTTTTCTACCCGGTAATATTTAACTTATTCTGAGTATACTGTATACAGGTACTACAGTACTTACTATATTCTTTAGATGTGTTTGGCTAGCGATAATTTTTATACCAATAAGGATATTTAATATGAACTACAAAAAGGTTTGGATCAATCAGATAAGATTAATCTGTGCCCACTTGATTTGAATTTGAGTATGTTTTTTTTTTTCATTATTTTTTGGAACGTTTACTATTTTTGTAAATACCTCGTAAATGGGTAGAAATATTGAAATTGATTAAATTACGTATTTTAAGGACATTATAATTTACTTTAAATTATTTTCTGATATACTTCTTTATATCTCCAATTATTTACAAGATATGTTTTCACTTTTAAACTTATATTTAATCTTATTACCACGTTCAGTCGTTAAGTATCATCACATCGATGGATTGAACATTTATTAATAATTTAATTTTCCAAATTGTGGCCTATAGCTTTAGCAGTAGCTTGAATAAAAGTTCGCATACTTAATTTACATTGATCGAGTGCCTCAATAAGTTAAGATGTAATGCAATTTTTACAGCCTATCTTATTTTCTACATAAGTATATACCCTACATAAGGATAGAATTTAAGAAAAACAACATAATCGGTACTCTAATAACATAGAGAAATGGATACCACCGAATATTATTAATATTACTTGACCATGTAATTATAAAAGGTATTCAAATATGGTTGGGAAAGTTATCCGAAAAGTGTTAAGTGTATTTTGGGTAATAGATCATATTTTAAGGGCTGTGGCCTTTAGGTAGGTACCGTTCTAACTATCACTTATATAGTTACTTAGCCAAATTTATACTTACCATATTTCTTATACTTAATATTATAAACTATAAGTTATAACCTTTAATTATAATTCTATGTAGGTCTAAACAATTATATTGGGTAATGTGTATAAAATAATCAATGTAATAACTGTCAATTGTACATGAAGTTGTAACCATAATACTACAAATGTGTATTTTATTCCCGCCTTATTATTTTAAACAAAATATAGCTGAAAAAGCAGACATTTCATAGATGCAAAGTTACTATGGGATATGCGCGGAATGCGTGTGGACTTAAAATTATATTATAACTAATAGCTTCCTCGCTCCACTCAGAATCTAAATCAATTATTACTTTTTACCGTCGATTTGTGTAGGTATACAATATTATATTGCATTATATTATTAAAAACTTTAAATGTCTATTATGAAAAATATTGACTACTTATACCTACTTATTTATTTTAGATTTCTATAATACAGTTAGAGTGATGTAGTTTTAATCTTGTATTAAATTAAAAAAAACTTTAAATAGCTATTATAAAAATATTGGCCAATTTTCTTATAGATTACTTAAATATAGTTAGATTAACATAGTTATAATCATGTATTAAATGTGCAGCTTTAAATCTATTATTTTGTCAAAAATATTAAAATGATTATAAAAAAAATCGTGACTACCGATTTTCAAGATTTTTTAAATCTAATTAAAGCAAGCTACAATTAACACTGTATTACATTTTCCGGTATTAATATTCGAAAATTATCCTATAAATGACTTAAATACCTCAAAAAACTATAAAAGCTAAAAATAACCCAAATTTAAATAAAAAAAATTGTAAATTAATTTCCAAAAATATATTATACGGTTCAATATTCTGTGAGAATTTCAAGAATTTTGGTCCATTTGTTTTTAAATTACGAAGAAATAAATAATCTCGATTTGACGAAATTGTATTTTTGACGTTTTTTGTCATTTTTTGTTAGTTTTTCCCTACGTATTACAAAACTGTTGAGAAAAATCAAAAAATGACCTCTTTAAAGTACAAACTCAATAAAATTTGCTAAAATTTTAAACCAGGTGAGCTTGTAAAGATAGATTCACGTCTTCTGGTCAAAACGTTGTACACAGAAGAAAATAAAAATAAAATAAACATTCTTGCTCCACTTAGAATTTAAAATGTATAGTGTTCCGACCAACACATCATAGCCACTTACCGACCACTTGCAGATAACCCTTTTGACTGATCATCGGGACAGTGTTCACTTGGCACATGTAAATACCTTTGTCAGACGCTCTCACGCCGTTTATGTTTAACAACCAAGTCTTTTGACCGTCGTAAGACATGCTGAACCTGGGGATTCGGGCGATCACGTGCTTGTGCACAGTCAAGATCATTTTCCTGTCAATATGGATCCAGGCCACCTGAAAACCATGGAAAATCGAAATTAAAATGGTCATAAGTCACATATATATATATTTTGTCTTTAATAATTTTTTGTTAAAATATAATATAATATATATTTTAAAAGAGCATATAATATAAGCTCATTTCACAGACGGTATTTAAAAATAGAAAAATGAACTTCCTTTTATCTAGAAATATTTGGATCTTTTATATAATAGACGGTGGTGGGTACCTACTTTAATAATAAACAACTTCAATCCATTATATTATGTTCCTTTTTAAATAAATAATATTCGTTTACAAACTGACGATTTTAGGACGGAATTATCCAAAAGTTTCCAAAAACTGCGTTATTAGCTTTACCAATCCCACCCCAACAGCTATACATAATATTATATTATTTTCTTATTCTGTGTATCGAACGTCCTTTGTTCATTAAAGGATTCAAACGAACCGTTGTAAATCCCATGGGCTGTTCAAAACTTACCATATTTAAACAAAAATGTTGTATATATACACATAAAAGGATATTACATATATATATATATATATAATATATATATATATATAAAATATGTTATATTTTTGGAAACAACGTTGGTGAAATTATTATAATAAAATATTTTATCGGGATATACCGATTTTAGAATATCCGTTTTAATAGTAAATCCGCATATAATCATATAAAACATAAAGTATCCTATTTTATACAGACTTTGAACTCGAGTATTAAAACCGTACATAAAGTGTTTACTTATTGTTGTTATTATTATTATTATTATTATTATTATTATCATTATTTTTTTAATTTCCAGGATGCATGTAATCTTATATACAAAGGTATAACTCATTATAATAAATAAAATTTAATTTTAAGTATATACTTTAGCTAGAGATAATTTTTTCTTGCCAAAATGTTTCCGTTATTTCTTTCTTACGATTTTTTTTTTTTATTTATTTTTTTTTTTTTTATTATAATATAGCCGAAACCTCCTGCCTGCGGCAATTTAATTTGCACACCTTTTCCCCTTTCTATGTTCTCTTGAAAAAGAAGAAGAAAAAATGTTTCTCTATCTTTTAATTGATTATGTTCACGGCCACTAATAGCGAAGTAAAAGAGCAAGAGGATGTCGGATAATTACTTTTATTAACGAAGCGAAGACTCCCGTGAAAAAATACCATTTCCCACTTATTTTTAATTTTTATTAAAAATATAATAACGCAAGTAGAAAGAAAAAATCTGTTAGATAAAATGATGAGGGTTTTTTTTAATATATACACCGAGTGAACGAATTTACTTCTATATCATGTATATTCTTAAAGTCTAAACCTATTATGTTAATATTTCTTCTAAAACATCTAAGTATTTGTATAAAATGGCATCTGAATAAATGTACCAATAGGCTTAAAAAGTACTTTAGATAAAAATAAATTATACAACTATCTATATGATTTCTCTTTAAAAAAAATGTATTATTTTTTTTTATCATAGTTTATAATATTATCCAATTTAACTAAAAATAATTTATATGTTTATTAATTAAATATTTCCATAACTAGGTACCCAAATATATATTATTTATATATGTATATTTACTAATACTCAAATTCCATTCAATAAAACGTATTAAATTTTTGTAATTTTGTATAATTTTTTTAATTTAAAATACAATATTCCATGAGAATAACATAGGTAATAAATATTATGATTTATTGGAAACATTTTTTTGAAAACTTAAGATTATTTACAAAATATTACTCACGTTATTGCCACATATATGATAAACATAAATTCATCAATTTTCATCCATATAGTAAGTTAATTGCGTATAAACGCAGATTATGGTTACCATGTTAATTTCCATAATAATTTATCGTATCCAAAAACCGAACAATGACCCAAAACATTGGAATATATAAAGCTCGTGTATTTTAGACAATAACAAAACAATTGAAATTCTGGTATTCCGTTGTAATTCTTAAACAGTAAACTAAGAAGTTCAAACACTTGAAAACATATCATTTTCCGAGACAATTATAATATGTTATATTTGATTTTAACGAACCAATACTAATATAAATGCTATACTATATTTCATTATTTTTTTTTATAGAAAATACAATTGAATTAGTCAGTATATATTGTTATAAATCACTGTCATATGATTATTATATAATTATTCCTAAACGAAATTTATACTCTTGTCACTTGCAGTACATATAATGTACACGATTATTCACATAACCTTTATTATTCGCTAGTAATAAGAACAGTTTACATTTATCTGAACTAATTTTATACAAACTCATCCTTATTGATATATTCCGTATAATATATAAATTCACGTGTTGGTATATAGCTATACCTATATATTTTGTTATCTTTTATGATGTAAGTACTCTTAATATTGTTGCTGATATTTACCTTTTCAGTTTTAGTTTAATTGCGATAAGTTGCGATGTCAGTATTTATAAATTTTTAATGAAAATATTTTTATATTTCTAATACTTATTGAGAACGTGTTGCCTCGTTTTCAATAATTATTTATAATTAATACTTTATAATAAAAATATATTACTGATGTAGGACTATTTTTAATTACTGCTATAATATCATTTTTAATAATTTATAATAACATTTTTCGAGGGTGAGATTTTCATTTTTCTAAATATATCCTTCAAATTTCATATTCTGAACTTCTTAAGTATATTTTCGTGTACCTAGTAAACAATACAATAATATATAACAATGGTATGCTTAAATTTAGTTAACAAACAAAATAGAGCATAATGAATGCATACCATTCTTATGCTGCACCATTTTCTTGAACACATAACAGTTAATTGTAAAAAACCAGAACGATTGCAAGACGGGATTCTCTTCAAAATCCCCGAGAAAGGAGATTTTATTTCGTATGCAGTTAATCGTTTGTTTTTAAATAACTGTCCGACCGTCAGTATGAACACACTATATCTTTTCTATTCTCAATAAACTATTGTTATACGACTATACAGTATTACGTTTTACTCGTATATATCGTCTTTTGTATTTGTAAATATATTGACTTATCTGTTTGTTGTTGGACTCAACAACTAAAGTTCTCCACCGGAAGTCAACGTCCACTGTCGGACGGTTTTAATATAATTCTGATGAAGGAGTAGTGGTCATCTGAAAATTATTCTCGTTGACGTTATACCAAACGAGAATAGAACGAGTTCTTAAATAAATTATCCATGGAAACTCTACAAGCAAGATAACAGGATATATTCAAATATAACCCAATAGGATATTACTTGCTAATAAGTTTACAATTTGTATTAATCCAATATTATATTATATTTATTTATAATTTTAATGGAGTAAGATGATTTATTTTGACATTACGAGACAAGAGCACAATACATTTGGTGAAATACATTAGGTAATTAAAACAGAAAAAAAATAAATAATAACATTATGAGGAATTTTATAGAATACTAGGTACAAAATTAATAATTAATAAAATATTAATAGGTTAATATGAAAGATAAAAAGAGAGGTTAGTATTAGCAATACACATAAGATGTGTATAGAAGAGTTAAGAAAATAATTTGACAAAGAAAATGGAAAATGGAAGGGGACAGAGGAATGAGTACGACGGCAAGGGACATTAAAAGATACACGAGATAATAGTTCGGGACAATTGATCTTAGAGGAGAGAAGGCTAATTACAAATGTAATATAGCCCAGTATCTGGAAATCCCCAAGACTTTCCAAGAAAATAATACGTTGAACCGGAGAATAGACATTAGGGAAATAGGGTATATGAAGTTTATGTACAGTATGACGCAGGAATTTTCTTTGGACACTTTTCACCATGTTTTGAGCAGTAAAAATGAGTGAGTACCCAAGGACAGAGCCATGAAAACAAGAACAGGATGAACTAAAGAACAAAAAAAAAACTTTAAATGGACTGACTAGTTTGAATTCAGCTGATTTAAAGTTTAAGTTTTAAAGCTTTACAACAAATATATTGGGTATATTTAATAAGACATAGAAGTTCATGTCACAGTAAAGCCTAAGTCTTTAACTAAGTCACTCATAATTTTCAAAGGAACGTAATAAGCCTGTTAGAAAGGTGTGTTATAGGGGCAAAAAGTCATAACTGAGCACTTTGATACGTTCAGAAGAAGACTCAATGATTCTCTCCGTGATACTAGACGTTGAAGTTGATTTTTATGTAGTTTAAAGTTAGAAATAGATCGGATTCTTTAGCAAAGATTAAAAGTTTAGCATGCTGGAGAATTGATGAGACTAAATCAACAAATAAGACAAACAGTAAATGAGAGAAAACAGCCTCTTAAAGTATGCCAAAAGTATGTATAAAATTATCAAACGTAGCAGACTGAACATAATAAGTAATAATATCGTAGCCAAGATAGAAGAGGTTCACTTATACCTATACTGTCTATAGTTGATACGGACATACTGTAGCTTATGTGGTCAAAAGCCTTTACAAAATCAGTGTAAATAACATCGACCTGGTCGTTTGCATGCAAGGAGTCAAATATGTATATATGTATGGAGAACAAGATTACAAGTAACAGTCGATCTACTAGGACGAAAACCATGCTGCTTATCAACAAGATTATGGCTATTAGAAGGGGGAGTAGAATTGAACACAAATAATTTAGATAAGTATGATAAAATAATAATTAGACGGTAATTTGTGACATCGGTTGAAATACTAAACTTTAGAATCGGTTTAATAAATTCAAGTTTTAGGACAGACGAAAAAATACCAGAATGAAGTGAATGCCTAAATAGTAGACAATGTAGTACGGCGAGAAAAGATTTTACAATAATAATAATAGTAATATAAGTATCTATATAATATATAATGAAAAGTATATATAATATAGTCATAAGTTTATATTTAAAAGTGGAAAATGGTTAGAAAAATTTAAATCAAGGGCAGAGCTCGTTATTCTGATTAGTTATTTATGTAAGTACATATTTTTAAATAGTCTATAATGTAATTATTTAATATTTATATTTAATGAATCATCGATTTAATTACATCAAGTTGTTTATTTTTAAGATTTACTAAAGTAATGATATTTTTTGTTATAAAATTGCAATTCGCTGTAATATTAAGAATTTATTATTCTTTCACTATGTATACTTCTACAAATGTTTTCAAAAATATTTTCCATATGCCGATTAGGAAATGTTAGTTAAATTATAGATTTCGTTTAATTTGAAAAGCCATTAGTTAGAAAAATTCAATTATTCTCTTAGTCTGTCCTTGATGAGCTTATTTTCATTTATAATTTTACTGCATATAATAGCAGATTTTTTTACTGGTTCTATATTTCGCATTCTTATTCTTTTCATTTGTTTTCTCTCTGAATTATTTTGAGCGGCCAACCTTAATCCTGAACTTCCACTGAAATCGATCTTCGAAATGCTCTTCACTTACATCGAACCACTTAATGTCACTTTATTTTGTATTCCTATTTTAACATTTTCTATAACATTGACGCAAATTATTAAATGACAATTGTTTCTCATTCTCAAAAACTAAAAATAAAAATAAATAAAAAGTATATATTAGAGTCTATTATGATATTCAAAAGCACAAAATAAATAATACATTAGCCATATATTTGTAAATTTTATATGTAAATTTTTTCAGAAAATCAAAAGAAATAAAATTACTGAAAATCAGTATATACTGTATAACTGAATACCAATAATGGTATTTCATATTTATATACATAATTTTATTTATAAAATTGGCTACCTGTATTGAAATAAAAATCACAAGACAATTTTCTTTCTATTAATACAGTTAGATATATTTAGATGTGTGCATCAATACAGAACATTAAAATACGACTAAATCCATCATGCGGCATTTTTACATAAATTATTCCAACGTTTAGATATAATTACACAAACATTGTATTGAATTTAGAGTAAAATTTTAGAAAATACTTTTTTTCAGAAAGAACGTAAGTATACTCGAATAGTATACTCGGTTCTTGTTCGGGAAAATTTCATTACATTGTATAACGGACGTAATAGTAATAATTTTGCATTATGATTATATAATCGGATAAAATCTTAGTGTGAATAATTTGAATACATACTAATGCGCCATTTCTTCCTTCGCTCTTCAAACTCCGGCAATCATATAGTGCACAATATAAACTATATCATCGGATAAACTTTATTAAATTACACCGTGTTGCAACTGAAATTAATAGTATTTGTCTGGATGATATTACGACTATTCCGAATGATCAAATAAGTTTCCGACACACGTATAAAAAGTCACTCGTTTTGAGTTTGAATACAATTTTGATTAATTTAACGATAATATTATAATAGTATTGTTCGGGTATCCGCCATTGTGTTTCAGACGAGTAATATCCTTTTATGAAATGCACAAATGACTGAATCACGTATCTTACTAAAATAATCATCGCGTGTGCCATCTTGTAATTTAAACAAAATAAAAAAATATAATGCCGTTTTGAGTACTGACAATTCGATGACGAATGCACGGTCAACTATTAAAATATTTCTACAATCAAGGTAGAATTTCAATGACCAAAATGTATAAAAATATAACTATAACCTACAAAAGTAGTTACCGAAAAACGATTTCCAAAAAATTATCCAGAAAACCATTCGTAAAGAAAATAATTTACATTATCCATATATTTGTGATCTTCTATCACTAATTTAATAAAAAAAAAATACGATCTTACTGCATAATAATATAATTAAAATATTATTAAAAATAAATTACATTAATAACAAAAATAATAAAACGTTTTAATAAAAAAAACATTTTTTTCTAGGTAAAGGAATCAAAAAATAATTTTGGAATAAATAGCTCATTTATAATAGCGAATTTATTCTAGTCGGTACTCTAAAGAGATTATTTGTGATTTTTACAGTAGTTGAATTAAACGTAAAGGAAAACTACCATTTTTGACTGATAATTTCTACAAATGAAAAAATAACAATCATATTCGCATTTAAGTTTTTAATTAAATAAATTTTAAATAATTTTCCATAATAAAGAGTTATTTTTCAGTTAAATATTTTGTTTTTATAGAAAATTTCATTTATTTCCATTATTATAGTTACTTTAGGAAATGCAATATCTATTAAAACGTACACATTAAGTTAATTACATATTATAAATAGAAGAAAAATAAACGGAAAAAATAGATTACGATTAATTATAAATGATCTAAAATTGAAAATATACATTTTCAATTAAAAAAAAAGCCGGTCAATAGGTTGTGGAAGCACTTCGCTCGTCGGGTGTCAGTATTTGTGGATGCACTTCGCTACTGGGCAGGGTACTTTTGGTGGATGTATTGAATTTGAAAGCAATGATAAATCATTGCATTCAATAAAACGATTCTGAGCGTAGC
>JAIPRL010000138.1:84509-202143 GCA_025469235.1 Pemphigus obesinymphae
ATCAAAGGTATGATACCGGCCAAGGTATACAATATATAATAAAAACGAATATTACCCGATGTGCAGGCTGTACCATGCATCATCTATTGCCGCCGGTGGAGCTCACCGCGGGAGAGATTTCTGGCCACTACTCCATCTTCATATGATACATATACGCAAAAACAAAATGGAAACGGATATAACGGACTCCGGCTATCGATCGGAGATGTTCACTCGAGCCGGCGGGAGGAAGAAGAGAGACGAAATCGGGCGCGTGCGATCGCAGGGAATCGCGGGAAGCCGTAAAATGTTAATTTTAAAGGAGGAAGACTCGGCCAGCACTTACAAAATAAATATATACATATAAAATAATTCATTAATTAAATATTGTCGTCGAGTTCGCACGGTTCAGGGCGGTGGATATGCGTATTAAAACACCGTACCGAGCCGGTCGACGACAACGATTATGGTGTGGGGTGCCGGTTAGGTATATACATAGGCGCGCGACGTTTCTGACGAGGCCTAAATGCGTTACGTTACAACTCTCTGTATTCGGTTTTCTGTAATTGTCATCCAGTGCTTTATATCGATTGTGTAATTAATTATTATAGAATGGAGGGTTCTTATAATATGAAAGTTTAAAATTTGCATCTCTTAATCTTGTTCTAAATTAGACAAAAGTAAAATGTATACAATTGTATCGTAATATTTCAATCTTAAGAGGTATTCGATTTCACTTAAAGGTGGTACTTTTGGTTTTGATAAAGTTTTTTCCATATATTTCCGAGAAATAATGAAAATAGTGTGAAGTAAAATTAAAATATTAAAAATAATTCACACTTAAAAAGTTCTATAGTTTAAACAGTTCTTTGGGAAAATTTTAATAATCATAGATCTTATTAGTTTTACAATTTTAATAACATTTAATAACATATAGCTCCAATACTTACTGGACTTGATAATTCTTCCAAAAAAGCTTAAATGATTAATTTTTAACGTAATATAATATGTATAATATTTACTAAAACTTATAAAACTACATGAAACACTTGGAAACAATTCATTTTCCTT
Source organism: Pemphigus obesinymphae (assembly GCA_025469235.1). Classification (NCBI taxonomy): domain Eukaryota; kingdom Metazoa; phylum Arthropoda; class Insecta; order Hemiptera; family Aphididae; genus Pemphigus; species Pemphigus obesinymphae. The sequence continues at coordinate 85,560 of JAIPRL010000138.1, forward strand.
AAAATTCGAAAGTATTAATTATTTAACTGAATAAATGCATTATTTTTTCGGTGAAAAACTTTTGAATTTTTAGACCCAAAATACTTTATTTAACTTGTTATTCATTATTCATATTTGCTAAATTTTCATTAAATGTTCAATTACATCGGTACTAGGTCGGCTGTTATATGCCAATATAATCATATTAAGATTAAGGAAATATATAACTTACCGCTAATAGGTTATTAAAAGTTATTTCCTGAATAAAATATTTAAATACTAAAACATAAATTACAAAATTAATTAACCGATTAATATTTTAATATGTAAAACCAATATATCCTATATACTTTGGATAATATTTTTCATGTTAACTATCTAATTATAAAATATACTATATTATACAATACTATTATGTAAAAAGATCTGGTTGTATAAACGATACGTATAAACAGCTCTTTTATACAATAAATAAAAATATATTTTGTAATAAAATAAAAGTATTATATTCTGTTAAATAATAATAATGGAAAAGTCATTATACAACTGACACTAATCAAATAATATTGGTTTTCTATACATTTTATATTGCGAAATATGGCATAAATATTAAAATGTAATCATTATAACAGCTGATCATATGTTGTATACATCGTTTAATTAAGAAAAAATTTAATTAAAAATATATTATATACAATTAACATAATAACACGTTTCCATATTATATATAATACTCTATAATAATAAGTATAGACTTAATAGTGATAATAGTATTAAATGTTATTTGTAAGTAAGTAACTAGAATTAATTGGTATGTATAATGAATATATTTTTTTATGAATATCAATATTTATAAATAATATGAATTAATTATATAATTTAGAAGTTTATTAATAAATCATAATTTTGATAACAATGATCAGTATAGAAACTAATTAAAAAAATATATTTTTATATTATATTTATCGATAATACTTATCATAATCAATATAATATAATTATTAAAATATTATTAAATATATGCATATTTCACGGATTTTAAGTAGACATATTTTAAATAATTAAATCAAAAGGTGGACATTATTATTCGTACATTAAAAGACTAATTTACTTTTTATCGATAGCGAAATTTTGGTTTACTAGAATATACTATCCTATACATTTTTGGGACTATATAATATTATAGTTGAAATATAAATTACTGTAAAAAAAAATTGGTAATTTATAAAATAAAATATGCATTGTAAATAGATACTTATACTGACTTCGTAGTTTCAAGTGCAGTATCTACCAAATTTTCAAAAATTAGATTATTATATATTACTAGAGAGGTGGCAAATTTGATCAAAACTTTGTTGATTAATCCTGGTCAGTGTATATAAATTTATTAAGTACCTAGATTCATTATAAAATTTTGGTTTTACATAATATCATATCCCATTATTCTATATCTATATTCAATAAACTAATATACTATGTCAGATAACTATTACTCTTCTAATAATCAACTTTTGGTAAAATTATATAAATATTAATTTTAATTTATTTATATCTGGCCAATATTCTACACCGGATAATACATTAATATTTTCTGTAATAGGTAGGTACATTATTATCTTAATTTTCTAACTGTATCTCATTTACTTAAACATTTATTTCGAAATCTTACAGTCTCCAAATTATTGGCATTATTTTATAATCAACATTTTCAAAAACAATATTTCCTTTAAAAAAACGTTATAAACAAACACGATAAAATCTTCAAATTTCAATTTGATCTAACTTAAAAACCAAGTCCAACCATCAAATTCTGACTTCATCATTATATTTTTGATCAAAAAATACATATTAAAAAAAAAAAATGTTATAGGTACCTATTATGAATTAAATGACTCAAAATTTAAAATTGCCATAAGTAACCCAAAAATGTGTAAAATTGTTTGAAAATTGTTTGCCCTTATAATGTATTTATATACGTCTTTGGTGATAATTTGAAGTTTATAGGTCTATTATTTATCCGAAAATCGAACACATTTTATACCAAAATAATACATATTATCGAAAAAAATTAAATAGCTACTAAATATTATTGTATCGACCGATTATTAATTTTTTTTGTGTGAATTGAAACTTGAAATTAAAACTATCATGAATTAAATGATGCAAATTTTAATATTGCTATAAATAGCCTAAAAATGGGGTAAAATTTATGAAATATTTGTGTATTAATATTTTACATATTGTTTTACGTTAGTGATGACAATTTCATAGCATCAATATTTTCTGAGTTATGACTAATTTTAATAAAATTATCATCTATTCGATTTTTATGCAAATTTTTCAATAGTTTTATCTTACACGTTATTGAAAAAATAAAAAAATTTAAAAAATACCTCTCTAAAGTACCAGCAAGAAGTAATTTGCTATCAGAAAATAGTGCTACATGTAATGATTGTAGCACTTCTTCATATAGATTTTTTTGGTATAAACATAAAAAAAATAAAAATAAAAACCCATCATCTTAAAACTAATACATTACTCGCTTCGCTCAGAATTTAAAATAGAACAAGTATAATATTTTAGTTAGTATTAAACAATATTTTATATTATTATTTATTATAATGAAATTACCATAATTACAGATTTCAAAACTTAATAGTTTTAGTTCACACGTTCGTTGTGATAACAAGAAACATTGATTATTATTAAGGTAAATCGATAAAATCTATCGTATGGGGGCTCACACATGTTACGATTTCTTGTATGGCAAATTTCGTTGTACAATAAATTGTATGCACGCTCAACCTTCATCTCGTACTACAACGCGTTGTACAACAATACCATACACTTTACGATATTCGTTTGCGAGATCATATCAAACAAATTTGTACAATTTATCGTATGATTAATTGTATCGTGTATGGGACGCTTTATACTTTTTATTCTCTATTTCAACACTAGTTTTACCTTTTTATTTTATTGTGAATCCTTCTAATATTTTAATTGCTACTTTACTGCAGTTTTTAAATTAAATTTATTTTAATTTCATACAAAATTATATGAACATTACATTTAACTGTACTCCTGTATCTAATTATCTCCACACTCACACCATTAATTTTCACACTTTCTGTTCAAGTAATATTTGTTTTTATTTTAACCTTATCCAAAAATTAATATTTACATACTTTATTATCATTCTTCAACCGTGTTCATTTGTTTTTTTTTTTAATTTTTATATTTTTTTAACAAAGCATAAAGTGATTTTTATGTCTATATATATTCACTTAATAATACCGTGTATCGTTTTACACTATTATAACAATCCAATTTCTATGGTTTTACATTACCATCATTCTGCCTCGGCGTCAACCTTGTATATTATCTGCAGTTTGGTTTCAAAATCTTAATTTCGCCTTACTGTTGACTACCCGGTTGAATTGAATGCGTTTTGATTTTTTGATACATAAGATAAATTGTACATTCATTTTTTTGTACCAATATCTTTATATTAATTTCTGGCTTTTTAATTGCTTGACAATAACGGAAAACTTTAACAAAACTCAAATCTTCACATGGTAATTTTGGTTAAAGATCTTTATCACAGATACCAATAACAACTTTCATTATATATTTTTTTATTTATCATTATTATTAGGTTTCTTTAGTTAATATAGAATTTATCTAATGTTTCACTTGATTCTTGTCTTCTTGTGAAGAAAGTAAAATGTTCTATTACTTTATTTCGCTTTAATGTATTCTAGTATAATTTTTAAAAAAAAATTTCAATCGTTTTCTTTCTTATGATTAACATTAAATGTTTTATATATTTTAACGGCACATACCCAATCAAATTTAATAATAGTGCTACCTGTACATTTTGTGGCTTTTACGTTGTTTCAGTAGCTTTGACAAACTCTAAGATATCTTCCTTTACCAATTTATAATTTTTTTCATCATTACCTATACATTTTAAACATTCTGGTTTATTGAATTCCAAGATCAACGGTCGTATGTTTAATAATACAATTTTACATAAAATAACTTTTGATATATAAGAATACATATTGATAATAAAGTATAGCAATTATTACTACAATATTACAGTTAACACAAAAATTGGTGTATTAAATTCTTAATGGACTAAATACAACACTATTAGAATTCAATTTATTATATAATATAATTTTTATGAAATAATAATTATTGGATACATTTCGGTTTTTTTTTCAAATTTAATTAATATCCAATTATACTATGATAATAACATAAAATTATTTTTTAGGTATGCAAATATAAATATATATTTAAGAATACCTAATTATAATAATTATATAAAGCTATGTACCGGGGTTCAGTATTAATGGAAAAACTTTGGAAATAATGTCAAATTATAGAATTTAATTGAAGTCCTATTTTGTATTTGATCCAAATCGAACTTCTACTGGTATTTTTGACAACTATCTAACTTATTTTTTAATTCAATGCTATATATATTCCAAAATATTAGAATAATAGACATAAAACCCCATATTTCTATAGATCGCGGGATATTTTTTCCTAATTATTCCGATTGATGGACATTTAAAGAAATTATCTATTGAAAAAAAAAAATGAAATTTAGGTATAAAAGTATAGAAAAAAAAACATTAATAATAATTTAACACAGATAATTGTATTATATTACATAAAGATAAGTTTGAAAAATTAAAAATTAATTTTACCGCGATGTTTTCGACTTTAAATATTCTTATTTTTATAGGTTAACCCTCAGATATACCATCTATTGTATGCAGATATTAAATTATTAGCACCAATGTTATAATTACGATAACACAAAATCATCTTGATGACAGTTTTATGTATTTGGGGTGCTGAAAAAATCAGGAAATTACTTTTATCTGATCCTTTGCTACATACCTACATCCAGCTGAATATATAGTGTTCGGCTGAAGATAAGACGACGAAATTGGATGAGAGACTTTTTATTGGCAGAGTAAATGCGACTTTCAGATAACGATGTTCTGCCAAAGTTCAAAACTTTGTTAATTATTATATACAGGCCGGATGAGTGGGGTAAATGAATAAAAAAAAAAATATATATATATATATATAATAACAAATTCAAAGGAGTCGTCGGGGTGGAATGATCTGTAATAATAGTAAACATAAATGATCAACGAGAATTAAAACAAATCAATGGAAAATGGATATAACCTTGATTTTATATAATAACGAAACTAAATTATAAACAATTATAAAATTTACTTCGACAGTAGTATAGTATAAAGATATTTATAATATTATTATGTATAATATATATATATATATATATATATATAATTATGATGTTGATAAAAGTATGTAAGTAAATATAAACTATAAAATATTATTTTATTTTATTCTCTATTATAATATCGCTCGACATTAATAATAAGAACTTTTCACATCATCTCTGATTGGTAAAATATACCGACCGGATGATGTTAACAACAAAAAACCACCAGGTACGGAAAAATTCTAATACTAAACACGAGATAGGGCAAACCAATACAAGATATACCTAGATCCCAATAAAAATAATTAAAATAAAATGTACCTATTTTTAAAAGAAATTAATTAACAAAAGATTTGTTGATTATGTCGTATGTCCTAATCATAAGATTTTAATGCACACCATTATGTAAATTATAAATATTATACATTTTTTCAATAATTATAATGCTAACCTGTATAATGTAACTAAAACCAATAAGGAAAATTACTATATCTATACGAATTTAAAATATAATTGAATTATAGACAATATTGTAAATCTGATGATGAATAAAATGAAAATCGAAAATATATATACCATACACTTCAAATTTTTATAGTTGTTTATGATAAACCAATGCTGGAAAATCAATAAAAGGTACCTATTTTTCTAAGTAGCCAAATATAATGATGGCGCCCGGAATGCAAAATATATAAATAAAACATAGGGTGTCGGAAATGTGAGACTGGTGTGTGAATAGTGCCCTCAACCATACAAATTGTCAACAGTCACCACAATATTATTATAACATTATTATATATTTATAATGATATTAACATTATAGCACATGCAAACTTTTTGGTGTATATTTTCTCTGTGATTACATTGCTCTGTGACAAATAATATGATACTATTCTAGAATTATATTTATAATTAATAGAACAATTATTGTGGTTAATATCGATAATAATCGAAAAAATATCTTTTAGCCCGTTGTTTATATAGGTTGTTTACATATTTACTACAAAAAAAAAAAATATATATATATAAATATAACATATATATATATTATATAACATATATATATTATATATAAATAAAATAAATATATTTATATTATAAAACTAATATATGAAAAAATAATATTATAATATACGCCCAGAGTATTCAAAAAAAATTACAAGTAACTGCTGATTTCGACTGTAAGTCATCATCAGCTTAGAATATTGTATATGTATTACCATGTATGTCATGTCATAACTATATTCACATCAACAATATGGTATTCTTTGAAAATTCAATTTAAAATAAATTATAAATATAATAATAATTATAAACAATATTATATCACATTTACTTTTGTCTTTTAACGTATAGTATGTATTATGAGAAAAATATTATCATTACAATATTATGTGTTATAAATTCATTAACTCTATTTGACAGCTATGGCCATTACATTTACTCATCAATGTATTAACAGAGAGTATAATAACATTTGAATAATGGTTTAGTTATAATAATAAACGATTATTTACGTACGAATATTGCACAGGTTATTTATAATTATAACATATTACTGTCGTATTATACAGTAATATCTACAAAATTGGACATTTGAATATTACAGTTAGATTAATATACGATGGATGTTACAGTAAATAAATATTGTATTAAATTATGATTAACTGTGTATAAAATCTACAAAAAAATAAAATAAAAATGTTTTAAAACTGCATTATCCATATTATTTCAAACTAGAAGTGGAAATAGATCAGACAGAAAAATAATAAATAAGATATTCTTACAACATATTTCCGTAAATTAAAATAATTGTTAAAGAAAATTGAAAATTATTGTTTAAAAAAACATTTATAATAGACTAGATTAAAAATATTTTGACAATGTTATAACATTTGTAAAATATTTTCCAATCGTTTACTTTCCAGAACAAAAAAATGCTAAATTACTATTTTATTTAATATGAAAATGTTTTTAGAACACATTTTTATAATGTAAAATAATTGTCTATAGAAAATGTTAGTCTTCAGAGTACATTTAAAAACATTTTTAATAGAATAATTTAAAAACATTTTTTAACAAAATATATTCAGATCAAAATTTATGCCAAGAAATAAATAAATAGAAATAAATAACATAACACTTAGTTAAGTTTAAAGACAGTCCTAAATGGGAAAATCATTTGGTAAATATATTTAGTTTACTTTGAAGCAGGAAAGAATCATTAGGTATGCTAAACGTATAAAATATTTTATGTCATCCGCAAAAAGTAAAATTTTACTTTGGTTAACCACCGGGGTAAGGAATATACGAAAAGAGAGAAAAATAATGGACTTAAGTGACTATCTTGAGGAACCCCAGATGTAACATTATAAATTTCGGAAGAGGAGCCTGAGATAGAAACAAATAGTTTTCTACCAGTGATATAAAACTTAAGCTAAATATAAGTGGATTTCCAACGCTCATGCGCTTCAGTTCAAATATTAATAATTTGTGGCTGACTGTAATAAAGACTTTCTGAAAATCGTTAGTAGTAATATAAACTTGAAAACCTGCTTCGAAGCAATCGCTAATGTAGGTTGTAAAATTAACGCTGCTAGTGGTAGTTGATTTACCGCGACGGAACCCATGCTGTTTGTTGATTAGCTCATGATTAAAGCATCATCTGACATTATTATATATAATTTGTCCAAAGATTTTGCCTGGATGATGTAGGATACAAATTGGACAGAAATTGGTAACAATTATTACAATATTACAACTATTACAAGAGTAATATAACAATTTTTTTAAACGTCAGGAAATATACCACTAATGAAAGCATCTCGGTATAGTTAAAAAAAGTAGAAATGTCATGGAATAACAGCAGTTATATAGAGACGTATAAAAAATTCATCAGGACCAATCAAATATATTTTTAAGTATATATTTTTCAAGACAGTTTTAGGGTTTTTCAAATAAGTTTTTAATGTTTATATAGTCATATTTAATATTATTATGCTTTAAATTGATTAAATATTAGTGTATTTATTTTTGTATTTTAGTTTAGTATAGAATATAATACACAGCAACAATAAATGTTTTTAAATTTTTTACTATGAATGGCCATATTATTTTCAATTGGGCAAAAATTGCTGTAAATATGATGTAAATTAAAATTGAATTTGTACTTGAAAAATGCAACTTTTGGACCCTATTTGATGTTTTATATTATATTTTATTTATTCTACTGGATTGAAACTAAATAAAGAAGAACCTCTTAAATTGGTGCTAAAATTGAAATACCAAAACATAAAATATTAATAATATGAAAAACCTCTAAAAGAACCATAAAAAATATTATGAACTAATCCTTAGTTAATATTTAGCAGAAGCCAAGATTCTATATAAAGCCGGTTTTAACCCAAATTCCAGCCAGAAACCTTATTTAATTTTTTCAAATACTAAATTCTATACATAAACCCATAATTTCCAACTCCTAATGTCGCTGTGTCCATGAGTATTGGCTTTGGCTCTTTTGTCTTTCAATCGTTGATATATTCCACATATACATGTATTTTAAATTTTGCGTCCGAGTAGAACACAATTCATTCATTAGTTAAATGAACACATTCTGAGCACAAAATATTATATACATTATACATATAAATAAATATATATACGTTCGTTACTCAAATAGCAGGACTATACCAGTAACCTGGTACGTATTTTACAAGGTGTTCAAGTATATAAAACGTCGATTTAGAGCTATGCATTGTCTGTTGACTGAGACAATACTCTCAAGTGCCATTATTGTTTAATATAGAATATAGATTAATCGATAGCCATTTATATATAATAATAATGTGAAATCAAACGAGGTAAGACCACCAGAAAATTTTAATAACATTCTTAATTTTCATAATTTTACTGTAAAGTTTTCTATAACTTTGAATAATATTTTAATTTTTTATAGGGTTCTCAAATATTTAATAAAATTATGAATATTACGAAACTGATAAATAGTTATGTTTTAAAAATACAAGTATGTAAAACTGTTGCATACGTTCGTCTTATTTCTCGTTATTTTTCTATGAATACAGTAGTTTCTATATATTTTTAACACGATGCACAATAGTGCATAGCTTACCAGCGTAGTCAGTTAAAAACTTGAAATTAATTTAAAATTAATTAGTATTGCATGGTTGCAATTTTTTAGACATTATACAAAAATATTTTTAAGTAATTTGCAGTTACTACAATATTTCCCCAATTTATATCATATTAAATTATTTTAATATTATTCTATTATATATATATTTACAACTTAATTCAATTTGCTATATAATACCTAATAATATTATGATAATATTATGTTTACTCTAATAAAAACAGTGATGGAATTACAAAGGAGTCGATTCATGAATTTATTTAAACCGATTTTAAGAAGAGATTAGAATATCTACATGTCTATGGTATTAATATTATTAGGAGATCGGGGTGAAACCCATTTAACCCTCTTATTTGCAAGTTCCGATTGTAAGTTCTAAATTATAACACTGCAAATATCTTTATTCTATAAATATATTATAAATTCTATAAACATCACCCTCGCCCCTAGAATTAGGTTAAAATCCGCCACTGAAAAGGTATACCTGGTACACATGCATACATTTTTCATTTTTGTACACAATTTTACGGTTTTAATAAATGTTTTTTATACTATATAGTTATATACATTTTAATCAATTAATGCGAGATGGAACATTACACTCGATATTAAGGGGTTAAAAATATATTGGCTTGTTTAGTTATTATTATTTTTAATAAAACTAAATGAACTTAATAAACAAGTTTGGAAAGCCCACTCCAAGGGTGCTGAATTCCCGAGTTCTAAATGCTTTTTAAACAATAAATAAATTATAATATTCCACAAACAATTTATTTAACATTCTATATTTATAATAGTTATAAATATATAACTATTATATAGACATTGGACACCAATAACTGACAAAAATAATACAAATGTTAAATTGTGATATTAGTGGTCACAACCCTTTTTCGTATAATAATACATTTTCCTTTTCCACCAGATTTAAAAATCAATACTATTATAGTTATAGTAATAATGGATATCACTGTTGTTTTTTTTTAACTAAAAGTAATTTTTATATTTTATATTAAAATATATATTATACAACGTGTATACCTAGTTTAATTCATGAACTAAAATATAAACAAGCGCGAATCTAGGAGGAGGATAGAAGAAGCGTGCACGACCTCTAAATTCTAGAAAGCTACTTACTTATATTAAACACTTATATATAATACTTATATTAGGTATCTTATATAGATATAATATTAGAAAAATAGGTATCTACAATCCCTCATAAAATATTTTAGATCTTGGTACATTATAATATACCAATACCAGGTCTAATTTATTTATCTATTGATGAATAAAATAAGTACATATTTGTTGAAAAAAACATGATTTTTATTTTAATAAATAATAAAATATTAGGAACATTATTACAATACTGTTATTATTAACACAAATTATAAATTGAAATCAGTCAAATAAAAGTATTGTATTACTTTTTACAATACTTTTTATTATATTATTATAATAGTAGTAGTATTTAACTTATGAACCGTTATATATTTCGGTAGTTAATTATTATACCTATTATCAATTTTCAATCTCGCAGAAAAGTGAATTGGCGGAAAAGAAAAAGGTGCGATTTAGGAGGAAAAGAAAATCGGCAGTTTTTTGAATTGAAAAAATCAATTGAATTTTGATTTTGAATTTTTTTGAAATTTAATTCAATCAAATTGAATTGTAGAAAAGGGAAAGGTAGGATTTTATCGGAAAAGGAGATAGTCCCATATTGATGATCACAGAAACACATTGTAAAGATATACAGAGTGTAATATACATATAATATAACAAGTTAAAAGAGATCCCAATCTGTGAGCATGCTAAATTTCCAGTTTATAAACGTATTGAAAAAATCCAGTCAGTAGAGGGTGGAAATATTTTGCTCTTCAGATAAGATACTTGTGGTAAATTTAATAAACCCTACAGTAATCATAAATATTTTTTCCAGTACAATTATTCTTAGATAAACTTGTAATTTTTAGGTTAATATACATAGATCTATAGTAAATTTTAAGTTTCTGGCATTTTAGATTTCCTATTTTTTTAAATAATTTTGGTCTTATTTATTAGTTATAAGTATTGTATATCATCAGCTATATAGTACACTGACAAAAATATTTAAAAAATCATAATATGATCCAACTAGATTTAATTTTCTATCACTAAACTTAATACCTCTATACCAAATAACTCTTACTTTACTCCTTTTGTCCAAAAAAGTATAATATATATACATAAAAAAATAAATAAATACACAAATCATTGTAAAACCAATATACATTTCTCGTTAAGCTCAGAATTTAATATTGTAAAATTAAACGACTAAATAATAATACTACTCGTAACTATGTAATAACAATATTCTAAAACAAACTGAGTACAAATAAGTACGGACGGATGGACCGATTATCTTTTGCGATAATAAATTAATTTTATAATCAATCGGTAATAATATAAAAGTGAATAAATTTTATTGTATTATTAAGATAGGTAGGTATGTAATTAATTGCTCCAGCATTCAATAATGCATCAATATTATTATCTTATCGTTACGCCGTATTAGAATTTTTGTATTCTTTTTTTTATTTATATTCACAAATAAAAAATAAAACAAATCAATTTTATCAATTTTTGGTAAAAATAAAATATTCGTATTCATACGTATAGAGTTAATATTAGATAGCATTTATATAGATAATGTAGGTACATTGTAAAATATAATAAAATAGCATTATAAAATATACGTAAAGTGCATTTGTATGAGGTTTGTTTTTTACTTTAGCGCTTTCATAATAATATTAATACTAATTATTGTTTATTATACGCATAATAATCATTGTTATTGTTATAAATTATAATCATAGTTTAGTTCGTTTTCGTTTCACGTTAAAGCATACCAGATTTAATTGAATTGCATTTATCTAAGAATGATGAATTGTAAATTTATCGTCTGTAAATAAGAACACGTATTTTAAATTACTTGAGGTACAGTGAATAAAATGTGTATATTCAAATGTAACTATATTGTAATATCCAGACAATATAATCATTAAGGAGATTGATGGAAAAGCGAGTCATTTATTGAATTACTCAGTTATTTAAAACAATCTCGTTAATTAAAACTAATTTTCAATTCAGTCATATTGAAATGAAAAAATTAAAATTTCGAATCGAAATGTAATTTAAACACTTTAGTTGTATGATTTATTAGATAAAAAAATATATAATTGGATTATTTTTGAATATTTATCATATATACTGCAAGTAATAATATAAAACTCTTATTTACCCTTTTTTGTGTTATTTACGTCAATTATTTATCTATTGCCGAGTATGGAAACATAAAGTAATAAAACGCACTAATGTTAGAAATACATAAATTACACAGAATAATAATACCTGTAGTAATGTTATCCTAAAAACACATGATTGTTATACCTTTAAAATAAATTTATTTGAATCACGTTTTTTGAATGATCTGGTCTCTCAAACGTCAAAATAACATATAATATAAAGAACCATTAGCTATGGCTGATGGAACTAAGTTAAATTAAGTCCTAAATAGAGGACTTAAGAGTCAAATAATTTCATTTTAGAATCGTACACAAAAATACCTGAGCAATTTAATTTTTGTGCATTTTAAAACTATTTTAAACAATAATGTATCTTGGTATCTTGTCAATTCCCTGCCAGCTAATCTACATGCAAAGAAAACACTGCGTACTAATTTTTATTACATCTGATCCTGTTTCGATACATTCTAAATTTTAAATTTAGAGAAAAACACTTACGGATAGGGCTATAAGTGGAAGAGACTTCAATAATCGTATCATTAATTGGTTTGAGTAAAAAATACCATCCTCTCTTATATTCAAAACAAAAAATAAATATAAATTATAACTGAAACTATTTTTGAGAAAATCTCTATTACTTAAACCAAAATAAAACTGCATGCTAATTGATTTTTTTTTTATTTACCCCGGATCCTCCAATTATTTCCTCTAAAAATATTTTAAAATACGAGATTTTTCCTTTTTCATTATTATATAATTATATTTATATAATATTATCCACATTATCGTTTAAAATAATTTAGGTCTTAAACCCGAAAACATATTACGGTTTTAACTTTTTTTCTATTTTTAAATAAATTCTCAATAATGTTTTTCGTTATGTTTGTTGATTTTGTTTTTTATTTACAGTACTATTATAAATACATTTTTTACGGTTTAAATTTTTATTTTAATTTCAATTTTATGTAGATTTAACAAGTTTATCAGAACGTCTTTGATACTAGTTTCAATCTATGTAAAAATCAACAATAAAACATATTATCCACTAGAGCTCTATATCGCATATTATATAATTTTTTTTTTTTTTTGGGGGGGTGAGGGTTAATCTCATAACAATCGATAGTCTAGGAAAATATGTGATTATTATATATGTTCAACATAGTTTGTTAACTCAACATAATATAATGCTATTAAATGAAATAAAATACTAATAATAATTTATAAAATTGATCTATTATTACTGACGTCCATTATAATACAGCCATCAACCTGATATATGTATGTCGTTAAGAATTATCGATAGGTATGTGGCACCGATTATCATTGGGTACCTTAACGTTCTTATTAGGTCAGATGCTGCTATATTTTATTATTTACGAAAAGTAATGGACCACATAGATTATAAGTAAACTGTCGTATACTCGGATAGCAGTAATAATAAAGTTGTAATCTATATACTTGGTCGTAACTTTTCTCCAAACGAGACTTTTTGAAGGCCATTAAGGTAACCCTGTTTGATCTTTATTTTCACTATTATATATTGTTGATTATTTCAGTTTAAAATTATCCTAAAGTGAAATACATGCAGTTATTCGATTTCTATGGTGTAAAAACTGATCTAATTCTACAAAAGCTTATAAAAAAGTATATATAATATTTTGTTAGTTTTAGAATATATCTTTATGTTACTATCCAGTGGATTTTAACGATACAATATTCAGGACAATTGACTAACATTTTCTTGAAGTATACTAAAGTTCAATATCTATGTGGTGATGTAATGTCAATATTTTAACAATTAAATCAACTTGTATAACTGTTAATTTGATCAAATTATTTTATTTATGACTTTCAGCCATTGGGTATTTTTTATGTGCGTAAATAATAATGTTTACCAATTAGTAACAAACAATGAAGGACAAACTGTACTAATAGCACAGAAATTATCGGAGAGACAAGACATATTGTCTATTTACTACTGCTAATAATTCACTATTACTAACAACAAATTACTAATAGCAAATTGGTTATCATCAGGAATGAAATCTTCTAATGAATGTATTAGTGACTACTCAAAAACACTTTTGAGTGCTAATACTTGAGCATTTATTAACTGCTTATCATTACAAGAATATTCTGAATTTTGTTTTTCTGAACCACAATTTAGTATCAATAATAGTATTATATTTTATTCAGATTTATGTTGCTCATATGGTACTCATATGGTTTGTAGATAAAAGTTTGTCCAGGGTCGAATATTGGTTAGAGACTTTTACGTGAGATGATTAATTGTATTATTAATTCAATCTAATAGTCTAGATTATGTTGAAAAATTATTACAAAACATACTTAGTTTAGTAACGTGTAAATATAATTGCTATTTTGATTTAGAATACAATGTTCTAGCAGAAGAAACAAGAATATATTTGGAAAACTTAATTTCAAATGTTTCCAACAATTATAATGAAAATGAATATAAAAGTATATCAAGTGATAAAAATTGTTTTTGCGATTTAGATACATTAACAAAAGATTTTAAGGATCAACCTTCCATCATTAGGGAATATGGATTTAAAATATTAAACACATTTCTTCAGAAAAAGTTCTCATTATAGACAATAGATTAAATGCATACAACTGTCAGGATTTAGTTGAGTCATTATTAAATATTTATAATGAGTTTCCATTATGGTCAACTATAATGGTAGACTTCTTTTTAAGTACAAATAAAATTGGTTGATCTGCGAAAAATATGCAAAAAAGTCTTTTTCAGATTTAAAATCAACAGTTAAAGATGAAAGGAATCCCCCGAGTGAACACATCGAGTGAACAAATTTCTGGGCAACCATATTAGATTAATAAGTTGTTTAATAAGTATGCAAAAAGTAAGTTTAATGATAAAATTTATAGTGAATATATTCAAGAAATACCTACTCGTATTATTCCTAAATTACAAAACAATGACAGTAAAGATATCGATGATAATAATGATGATGATAATGAAAGTGATGATGATATAGATTGTATACGGTTCGAGAAAAAATAAATCATATGATTAAATAGGACGATCATAATTTTAGGATTATCATTCTAAATTACAGCATTTGATTCTTTGTACTCGAGAATTATTTTTTTCAAGTGCTAATTTCAATAATAACTCTTTTTTCGGAAAAGAAAAATTTGTGGACCGGCTTCATTTTACCAACAAATTTTTAGATTTTTCTATTATACCTAGTATAATACACTAGTAAAATTAAATTATAATATAAATACGATAAAACAAAATAGAAATAAATTAGTATAAACACATTTATGGTACTTATGACACACATACATTATTATGAATTTCATAACGTAATGATAACGTAACAAAACATGATTATAATTTCGTCTAAATCACAAGATTTGTACCACATTTGACATTTTGTACCACAGTCAATAATTTCTTTTAACAATAACAAAAAGTTCATGTGAAATTATCCGAGAGACGCTCTGAAATAATGAAACTCATAAACGGAAAACAACATATCTGAAAGTGTAACTGCTGAATATATTTTTCTAACAGTTAGTAATATCTACTGGATAGAATTAACACTGAAGAACCTAACCGGACTTCAAAGTATAAACTATCGTTATATAATCAATATAATCTACAATAGTTTATTCTTTTTTAGTCTATTATGCACACAGTTATAATATAGAACACAGGATTTGATCAGTTTGGGGACACAGAGACAGACAGTTATGTACTTGATGTTTGACTATAAATGCCGTTTATGCTCGTAGAATCATTGCGATAAAGTTGACGAGACGTACAAATATTACCCCTGTCATTAGTGCAAACATGTCCGGCTAGAGAAATAGTTTTACGGGAAAAGAGGTTGTCACACGGTAAACATTTCAATTTTCGGTGTATACGTATGCTTACGTCTTCTGCGAGTTCATATTATACTCTTCCACTAGTTACTATACCACCAACATTCTGAAACTAATTTAACTGTTCTGATTTCCGACGTCAGTTTATTATAGTTCAAAAGATGTTGCGAATTATTACGTCAAACATCACACAAAGACGTGCTGATTAAAATCGATGGAAACTAGAATACTGAAAAAAATTTAACGGTTTAGGATTCATTTCTTCATATACAGTTATTCTCGGCGAAATGTTTTGCATTTGGGAACATTTCATTTTTCTCCTATATCCAACGCATATACAACTAGTTGAAATACTCTACTCTAAGCTGTTGTTTGACATATTAAATGTACATATATTTCAATAAATCTTAACTTATTTTGTAAGAGTAATAAATTTTTTAAATTCAAAGATAAAATATTTGAGTCTACACGTTTCCATTTGAACTTTTGAGCATAGTAAGGAATGTACTATGTGTTTATATAAAATGTGTATTTTTTTTAATACATACATATATTCGGGTAGAAGTAGTGGAGTAAGATTTTATGAATTTAGAGCTCTTGGAAATCAAATTCATACTAATTGGTACTTTAAATTGGTCATTTTCGATTGTTCAATTATTTTTTTTCGAGCATATAGGATAACTACTGTATATGGCCAAAAATTATTATAAATTGGAACTTGATAACGTCAAAAAATTGAAATTTTCACTAACTGTTTATTATAACACGATATATTGACGTGGTTAAAATGGAACATCTTTTAGACATTTTTATACAATTATAAAATATAAATCGTATTGTTTAATGCACGTCTATACCTTTTGAGGGAAATAAGTCCCGTAAGATGTTTTGGAAAGAATGAAATTAATTATAGTTGGAATGTAAAAAAAGTAAATCTTGAATTTTTCAGTAGTTTTCTAAGGCGTATGGAAAAACTACTGATGGTACCCGAAAATCGTAATAAATAGAAAAACAATATTATACCGGGCTTTGTTCAGAATAGGTCTTTTTCTGAATAATGTGGCTTTCGAGTACAATAATACATCCATTAAAAGTATTCTATCTGACGTGCTCTATATACTATAATATTGCAGTAATTATTGTAAAACACTATATTACTGTGGTGATTATAGTGAGGATAAGACGATAAACGTTGAGAACTGCTAGTGTTTGTGAACCATCTCAAAATTCATCACTCTTGCAGGTGATAAACAACATAATATATTTGGTGACCTCCCCCCCCCAAAAAAAAAAAAAAAAAAAAAACCAGACCGATATTTCAGCGACATGTATCATTCCACCGAATATATTATTATAATTCCGGTTCGTGTTATACACCTAGGCTACTGTTGTAGTATCATTGGGATTATCGGACGTTAGGGGAAGCACATTTGTGCAAAACACATATAAACTGCTGCACGATGCGGTTAATTCGGACGATAATCCATAAATAATCATTAACCCGTTGAAACACCTTGCGTGTGTCAGCTCTCTCTCTCTCTCTCTCTCCCTCTCTCCCACCTGCATCCCTGCCGACCCCATCACACGGCCTATATATTATTATTATTATTATTATTATTATTATCCCTCCGAAAACACGCACACGTACACACAGATAAATATATTTTACACGAATACACAAACATAGCGATACACGGACACAGACATTGTACGCGCATATAACCCCGAAACTCGATAATTTGACTCGTAAAAAACACATACGTACCTATACACACACACACACACACACACACATATTATATTACATGTATATACATATACACATTAATATATTGAACGACGATTTATCACCGTAACAATATATATATATACCATTATCAGTGGAGGCGATGGTCATATATATACCTACGCGATGGTCGATCCGGTGCGCAATAACATTCCGTTCAGCAAAACAAGGGCTTTACTATAATAATAATAATAATAATAATAATAATAATAATAATAATAATAATAATAATACCTAATAATAATATATAATAATAATAATAATAATAATAATAATAATAATAATAATATATAATAATAATAATAATAATAGTGATTTATCCGGAACAAAACGTTCGCATATTAGCCTACATAAGTCGAGAATCTATACAGGAATAAAATAAAACAAACGAGTTGTTTTATATGAACTTTGAGATGAACGCGCGGCAATCTATTCGTGTCGTGATAAAAAAAAAATATATATAGGTATGGTTGGTATTAGGAAGATTATTATTACAAGCAAGTAAATACATAAATAAAGAGATTTATTCGTTTATTTATTTTTTATAATGATATGCAAGGATGGGCTAAAGAAATGATTTCTTTAAACTCGAAGATACAGTCATTGTGAATTACGGAAAAACGTCTAAATCATTTTTTAATCTTTAATTCAATTAATAGTGTTGATGAAAAATTTAAATACAATTAATTAAATTAAATTAAATTGATAGGTATCGTCAGTGAATAAAGGTACGACAACTACGACATAATATTTACATCATTACAATTTATACATAATTTCGCAATCTAGAGGTATAGCGTTTTTATTTGAAATTATCTAAATTGTATGGGCAAAAAGATGAATAAAACAAGGCTGTAGCCTGTCATAACCATAGACATATAATAGCATGTAATAACACGTGTTTTTCTTACATTATTTTTCAGGTGATATCAAAATGATATTTGATAACACGTTTTAAGCGCTCACTCGCGTTCGTCTTGGAATCGTATATAAGCAAAGCGAGTATGAGGGCTTATTTTCAAGATGAACGCACGTATTATTTTTTATATATTATATTTTATCACCCCTAGTTGTTAGTAGGACGTTTTTTCCTTGGACGATTTTTCTGTGGTCGTTTTATCCCGAACGTTTTTTCCGGTTACCAGTCATTGTGTACCGCAAGTTATTTTTCATGAAAACGCAAAAAATTAATTTATATAAAAAGATAATTTTATATTTATTTATAGAAACAAAATAATACCTAATAATAATATAATAGAAAAAATATCAAGAGTTTACTGAAAATCAATCGCTTTCATTAAATCCATATTTTCGTACTCATAGTAAGTTGATAATATTGCAAATATTGCTTTGTTCACATAAATGATTTTGAATACTTAGCCAAGGATTATCCTAATGGATGTAATAATCATGAATTCCCGATTAATACATGAGCAGATATTTCAATAATCACTTTGATAATTTAATTTTCGATTAAATTTGATTTAATTATTGATGAATATAGAATGTAGATAGGTTAATCCTTAACAACATTTGGTTTTTAAAACAAATGTTTGCACATGAAGCAATAATTTTTTGTCGTAATATTAGTAACATGTATTTGATTTAATAAACATAGGCAATATAATTAATATTTTTACTCAAATTTTCAAAAATAAATAAATCCATTGTTTCCATAAAATTAATCAAATGACAAAGATTATTACTTTATAATTTCTATTTATGTTAATACTTTACCCTTTATTTGAATTCATATAAGCATGGAATTTTGAATTATCTTAATTTAAAAATATTTTTTAAAACAGTAAGAATATAAATAGTTATAATAGTCAAGTTTAAAACTATTATGTCGTTACAAATATGGTTTTACCACATCCATAGTGAAAACCGGTAGTTAACAGTACTTAAAAAATGCACATTTCATTTAATCCATAAATTGAAAATAATTTTTAATTAAATAAGACCATTCCGCCACCACTCCACTCCACCACGCCGGGAATTTATTATAATTTTGGACACAAACGAGATTAAAGAAAGTTAATATCACGTTCCGCGATGGATAGGTACAAACATAATATTACCCACTCCGCCGAGACAATTGTATGTGCAATTCCGTGTCAGAAAAAATTCATTGAGTACGCAGAAGATATATATTACCTATACGCAGTGGTGCCGAAGTCCATCTATTTGTAGGATATATTATGTCCAACATATAATGGGCTGTAGGTAGTAAAAACTAAGATGAAATCAAATAATAGTATAGTTTTATTTAATCATGACAATATATTATTAAAAATATTACTGTTTACTATCAAATGTAAATATATTAGAAATATTAAAGAACTCGCTGGCCGTAGCGAATTCAAGTTAATACGACGAGACGTTTTCCGCCGATTAAATATATCTTCTCGTATTATTATGTTGTATGCACGAACTAAAATATTATATATATATATATATATATATATTAGTTTGTGGTTCTATGATTAAATGTATTTAATATTTATACTATATAAATGCTTATATCGTAGCTATATTATATTCTAGAATATGATATTGAATGAATCTTGCCGACGTAGTGTTCATGGAAGTCTTGGTATATGCTCTATCAATATTCAATACCACTATTACCAGTAATAACCATTTAGACTTATCAGTGTCATTATCTATGGTAAAAGTTTAGACCGTTTAGTATTTGTCAAAATCGCCATGTGCATTTCATGTTTCTGGTGTTTCATGCTTTCAAATGAAAATTAATTTATGAATTACCTAGTCGTATTAATAATAAAATATAATTAAGATTTGTAATTTTATTTCTTTACGAGATAAATTATTCTAAGTATGAATATTTTAGTCGAGATCGTCTCAAAATAGTACAAACTGGAATAGGCATATTGAATAACGTAAGAAAAAGATAAATTCTTATAAAAGACCGAAAGGAAATATAGATAGGTTTTTTAATAAAAAATAATAAATTGTGATAGTGAGTAGGTACTTAAAAGTTAAATATACTATATTATTACTATGTAATATTACAAACATATATATATATATATATATAATTATTAGGGTTTAAGTGTTTTTGAAGGTATATTTTACTTAGTTGTGTTTTGAACTTAAAATTATAACAGATTAAAATATAATATTTTATACCTATCCATTTAATACTAAAATGTGTATTAGAGTTTTGTCAATTGATCGGTTTTAACAGTGATATGACTTTCAAAAATGATCCTGCATACTTTGTCAGAATATTAAAGTCGATGACATCAGAAGTAAAGAATTTGATTCTAAAACTTGGTCCTTGTCAACTTATATGTGACGATTTACCTACAAAGATGTTTCCAAAAGATTCAACTAAGGATAAGAGAATTTTTAAAGAAACATTTTATTTTATAATTCTACCAGACAAATCAAAATGCCACAGAGATTAGTTATCATACTCTCCTAGCCTTGATAAAATTTTTTGCATTTATTGTTTATTATTTTGAGTAAATTTACATGAAAACTTGTCAAAATGTTGGACTGAAGAAGGATTATAAATTCCGCTTAGCTCGAGACGTTTTAAAAGATAAGTTTCTATACTCGGAGCACGTTAAGAGTGTACTCCGTCACACAGACGGCGACCTTTTTTCACCCCAAAATCACACCATAATCGAACATCGCTTAAAATTGTCGAAAAATTCCATATCATATTATATCCATAGTCGACCGGTTTTAAAAACATCGCCTAAAATAAGAAATTATTACTTAGTATAAAACAATAAAAATCCAGTTCATTCCTATGTGTATCACTTTATAGTGCCTATTATAATATAGGTACGTATTCGTGAAAAACACCGATTTGGGTTTTATCCCCGTTTAAATATTTTCACATAAAAATTTACTGTCAATATTTCTTATACCAGTTAATACGGTTTTTCGACAATTGTAGTTACATATATAGTGTATTGACGGTAAATTTGTTTTGTATTTTTCAAATTTTTATTATCATTATTTAATTGTTTTTAGGGTATGATTGACAAATTTTATGACATTTTTTATTCAAATTGTTTGGCTAAAAAGCGTCGTATGTTTTTATATTTTATGTATAGGAACATACATGTATTTTGGATGATGGAAAAAATCATTATAAAATTAGAGATTTTAAATAAAATAAAGTCTTGATGTGTACATATATAACTACCTTTATTTTCCTTTTCAATTTTATATCGTTATATAATATTAGGTCTTTTCCAAAAACTATAAATAAATATGTGTTAAGTAAAAACACCCACCTGTAAAATAATCACGATTAGGCTACTCTTTTATAATGTTAAAATATAGAAAACATTATTTACATTAAATGAATAGTAGCTGGTGTTTACACATTTCAATTCACATCAAACTTTAATTCATAGGTAGGTAACGGTAAATATAGATAAGACTATTTTGAAAATTAATATGTATCTACGTACACATAAAATAAAAATACTCGAAGTGTCAAAATTTGACAAAACTTCATAATAACTATTATATTTATTTATGACTATCACCAAAGATTATTTTAGTATCGACAAAAATCAGATAAAGTAATTATAATGTCATATGTGATACCCAACCATTTTATTTATTTATTGAAAATCATTATTTTCTTTTCAATAAATTATTCTTATTTTTTCTAAAACACAAATTATTATTTATCATTATAATGCCCGGTTGCATTAAAATAGTTCTGTAACTATAATATTTATGTAGAAACGACAAGTATCTGTTCTGTATGTTACAAGCAGGGCTGTGAAGAGAAATTCCAGGCCCGGGTGTTGACTGTATTTGGGCCCTAAATTTGTGACTTTTTTTTATTATATTATTATGTAAATATGTATTTATATGAAAAAATTGCCATTCCGTCTATGGTTCTATGGTATTACTGTTCTCTTGGCCTCTCGGAAAAATCCCCCTTCCCTGAAAACTCTGTGACCGGAGGGAATTACCACCAACCCACCACCTCTCGTCGGGAATTATTACAAGTTATAGAATAAATTGCGTTTCATGAAAAATCTTTAAATAGTATCTTTTATTTAGGTTATAACCACATAACCACTTACTTGGTAAACGATTTATATAGATTTTAACGTTATCAAAGATTAAATATAAGAAAAAAGATAAAATTATAAACATGAAAATTATAAATCTATGGTTTTTCGTGATAATAAAATGATAAGGAAACTTAAACAGAGTTGTCAACTTTACAGAACTGAAATAAGATCTAATACTTATCGTTTCGAAAACCGTATATTTCATATAATTTTACATACCTACCTAACGATTTTTAATTTTGTTGAACTGATAATGAGTTCTAGGTTTGTAAATTTTCATTCAACTCGCCAAAAGAATTTTAACTTTTAGGCAAGTATTGTAAACTTTGTTGTGTCATAATATTTTAGCTATAGCTATTATACTATTATTTTATTTTTATTTTTATCTTTTTTTTTGGTGTTGAGTTACTTGTAGAATTATTTATATATATAAATAAATATTCAGTTTCTACAAAATAATTTGTTAAATAAAAACAAATTATTTTGTAGAAACTGGGTAATTATTTATACATAGCTATTATACTATATTATAGTGTTCTTTGTTTCATTAAGTATTTGTACACATTTTAATTAATTCATCGTTTAATTATTATGCTTCGAAATTGACAACATACGAATTTAATTTTAACAAAATTTTTTTTCAAACAATATAAAAGTGTAAAAAACATTATTAATGCTTCTCTAGAAGAATATTGTTAACTGTATAATGTAGTTTTAAATAATACTTACATATTTATGAGGAATAGTTAAAACAAAATTAAATCTCGAATGAAAATAAAAATTATATCAATAAATTCAAGTTATATAAATTGAAACTAATAAACGATTTCTGTGAAAAAAAATTTTAATGCAAGTCCGGAATTCTTATTATATTTAAATATTGTTAAAACAATGATGAATAGGTACACTTATTTGATTAATTCAGTTTCTTTTTAGTTTTTTATTTAATAGGTACCTACATTTCAAAAATTAACTATGTGGCTTTGAGTTTCTATGAAGTTTGTCACAAATAAATAAAATTGATAATTTAATCCATTGTTGAAGTATATGGTTATCGTTTATTATTATTTCGAGATTTAAATTTAAATGATTCATTTTAACTTGTAAAATTTAATCTAAATATCAATTGCAAATTGTTATAATTGATATAGATAACAAATTATAATTTAACATTCACAATACAAAATTCAAAGGTACAATACTATATAAGCTACAGAATAATGTTACTGCAGTCTATATGATTTACGTTATAATTAAATTGTTGTAAGTTATTATACACTGAAAAATATTCTCTTAAGTATTCCCCAAAATAAATGAAAATTTTTATGCTTTGTACAATTGCAGTAGCTATAAAATCAATTTCAAACTTTTTGTTACACGCAGATTCACATTGAATTACCAGTGTTCACAAATATCAAAACACATGTTATTTTATCTAGATAGAAAAAATATCTAACCTATCTATAATTGTATCTACAGATACATTTTTATTTAATGGTTTTTATCTCAATTTA
Organism: Pemphigus obesinymphae; assembly: GCA_025469235.1. NCBI lineage: Eukaryota > Metazoa > Arthropoda > Insecta > Hemiptera > Aphididae > Pemphigus > Pemphigus obesinymphae. The sequence continues at coordinate 110,508 of JAIPRL010000138.1, forward strand.
AGAAAAAATATTGTTATCTAAACAATAAAGGAACCGCAATAATAATATGTAGACAAAACATTATAATACAGTTTAATTAGTAATAATATGCTTCCGTTCTTTTATCAATTCTTTACGAAATTACATGGTCCTTTTTTGTTATTTTGTTTTAAAAATGTATACAACGTGCGCGTATGGACTTGTGACGTTTTTCAGCTTGTCTACATAACACTTATTCCTCAGGATAGTTTTTAAGTGACTTAGTAAACTCTACACGATCACCGCTTTCAAGTAATATTCTTTTATCTACACATACCGTTATCGCTTCCGATAACAACTCGCAGTCAAACGGTGCACGTATCAAGGCCAACGTCCATCGTTGCACGCTCATGGTGCAAATCAATTTGCCTATCAAACCGTTCGAGGCATCATACTTTGCAGTGTAAACTAGTTTGCCTGTATGTTCAATTTATATATTTTATCCTCCATTCTCTATGGGTCGTCCTACTATATTAATGTAAACCTATATTTTATTTTGTATTTATACCTATGTATATTTATTATTGTTTTTTTCTCTCTTCCATAATGTTTAGTATTAGTTTATATGCTGTAATTAGACACAATGCCCTTAATTAAATAAATAAATAAATAAAACATTTCCATTAAATATTAAAAAAATCAAAACATTACGTGAATCAATATATTCCAACATCACATTTTTTAGTTTAATTTACAAAATGAGTACCTCTATCCAATATACTTTTATAGCTATATTTCTTATGTTTTGTCCATCTAATAGCTAATAAATAGTTGAACAAAAAGGTACACTTCGCTCATTGGGTGTCAGTAGGGGTGGATGCACTTCGTTACTGGGCAGTATACTCTTGGTGGATGTATTGCATTTTAAAGCAATGATAAATATTGCATTCAATAAAACGATTCTGAGCACAGCTTCGGTGTAGTATTCATAAATCTTAATATTAGTTATACCTATACTCAATACCTACCTATGTTTAACATTACATCAAAGATCAAAATATGTAGAAATAAATATGATCTTATGAAATTACGAAGAAATGACTATAAAAAAAATTGTGACTATGGATTTTCGAGATTTTTTTTAATTTAGTTAGAATAACGTATATTTAATGCTGTATCAAATGTTCAGGCCATAAAACCCAAAATTACCCCTTTTAGGACTTAGAAACATCGAAATGTAAAATGTCTATAAATAGCCTAAAATTGTAAAAATATTAAATTTTTTTAAATTATTATGAATTTATTACCAAATTAAATATTCGATATAAATTTCAAGATTTTAAAGTCATTATTTTCAAAATGACGAAGAAATGAAAATCCTCGTATTTTTGCCGTTTTTTCGTCATTATTTGGTAGTTTTTCCTTACGCATTAAAAAACTATTAAAAAAAATCGAAAAATGACTTGTTTAAAGTACCAACTAGATAAAATTTACTACTGAAAACCGGGTAAGCTTGTAAAGATCGGAACACTCTTTCTGGTAGAAAAAGTGTTGACAGAAAAATAAAAAAAATAAAAACCACTAGATCCGTCGCTACGCTCAGAATCTAAAATCATTGAACTGTAAAACATTCAAAATTACAATATAAGGTAATGTTATTTTTGTTAAATTCTCGTTCAATCAAACTCAGTACAAAGATAAATTCTATGTAAATCCAATATTTAAAATTGTTATTTGTATACAAAATTCACAAGTACGAGTATATACGCTTTGGGTGTAATAAATAAAATAATCCATTGTTTAAAGTGTAAACGGAATGTTATATCAAAATGAAAACTATTATTCTAAACACAATTGTTTAATAGTTACAAATAAACTGTATATTTAAAAAACAATTATAATCTATCATATAAGCACAGACATAATATAATGGATAAATTGGTATTAGGAATTGTTTTTATACTCTATTTATTTTTTTTGGCATTTTATTAAAATCATTACCTACTTATAGGTAATAAATATTTAAAAATGTGCTGAAAATTTAACATTTTTTTAAAGTTTTTAACAATATTAATTTAAAATTTACTATGTTATAATAATTTTTAATTTCATAATTTATTATTATTTTTATATTCCAAATTGTAATTTGACTTTAAAACACCATGTTTGTGTAGCAACAATGATTCCGTTCGACTAGATGTTAAATTGTTAACAAATTTACTGAACATGATACTTTACATATATTATTTACGCCACTTATATTACGAACGTTTTGGGAAATTTAAAAACATAAATCATATCTACTGTCGTTTGAGTAAAGAAATTAAAAAAATGTTGAATTTCAAATACACAATAACGGAGAAAATTTTCGACGTTCTTTATACACGCACGTGTATTGTTCTTCAAACACTATAACTTAGTGACTCTTTGGGTACATAGTAATTATGAAACTCAACGAAGTGATAGAGAACGATGGTGGAATGCGAGGGAAGAGGAATTGCATGTACACGCACAATAATGTGTATTTACTGTAAATGCACGTGTGGTGCACGACTAATGGTTTTCTCGTGTTTTATCAAAGCTAATGCGAATTTAGTTCTCTATTTTTGTATTATAAAAGATTTAAACAAAGTTTAGGCTTAACTCATAACATCATTTTCATAACACTCATAAATATACTTGCATTCCGTATTCGGTTTCCTAACAATTTCCTTGAATTATTTTCCAATATTCAACAACATGGTTTAAAACCGATGAATTTGTTTAAATAAAGTAATTTTAATTTTAATAACTAAATTACATTATTTAGCTATGGTATTTAACTTGTAATATCTTATTAAAACATATTTATGTTTTAATTGTAAATAATAATTAAAAATTAAATTTATTACACTTTCGAGAATTTGGATGTGCAATTTTTATTTCTGTGTACTCCTTATACCTAGTTGAAATTATGATGAAAATTAAAGTGAAGGAAATAACTAATGATATTTTCAATTCAAATGGATCTTTGGTTTCAATGAAATATTCGAGGAATATGTGTTTTAGAGTTGTCTTATTATTTGAGAAAAGTTAAATTTACTATCGAATGCTCCTATAAAAATTGTCGATGGAGAATTTCAAGGTAATTTATTTATTTATATTAATCAACATACAAGTTACAATTTATAAATTATATGAATTAAAATATTGACATCGAGATAAGAAATTATAAGAAAAATAATGATAATTTAATATTTTAATATCACCTATTATATAAGGATTATTCAATAAGTAGGGCAATAGACAACGTGGTATGCATTTTTACGACAACTAAAATGATAATTTTGATATGGTTAAATTTAAGTTGTAATTTAAATAAAGGAGGAAAAAATAATAAATTAATTTAGAAGTGGCCTAATGAAGAAAAGAACAATTTTTTTAAATATCCATATTCAACTAAAGAAAATGAAAATAAATATTAAATAAAAACGAAAATATGCCTAGAGTTTTCACAGAAATATTATAGGTAACAACTAATTTTAACCATAAGTCATCATCAGATTACAAATGAATAATAAAAATAATAAAAAGGAATATAAAAAAAGACGGTCAGTATGGGATGGAAGCACGATTCAGCGAAGCTAATGGTGAATAAAACATGAGCATTACTATTAGCATTTATATGACAAATAAAAAATACGATATCAATATACATAAAGTTATAGTGAATATTTGGTGTAAATTTCAAATAGGTACCTGTCATTTTAATTTTCCAGTTTATAATATTTTCTGTTTTCTTTAGTAGTTATAAATATTATATATCTGATGTCACCATAATAATAGTTCATAACCATGACTAGTTTATTTGTTATATTGTAATTTATAACAACTTTTAGTGATACCTAATGCCTATATAAAAGGTAGTATATCTTTGAAGACTACTTATAAAATCATAAATTACCTCTAGTAAACCAAAATAATATCTAGTACCTAAATCTAAGTATCAACTAGAATGAATTTATTATCAAAATCTATATTACAAAACACTATTACTTTTTAACTCATTCTGCCCAAAAATGTGTATATACACATAAATAAAAATAGAAAAACATACCATTGTAAAACCAATACATTACTACCCTCAGAATCTAATATGAAAATTAAAAAACAAAATACAAAGATACAGATTAAAAATAATAGAAAAACAAATTATTAAATGATGACCAGTAATATAAATTATGTAACTAAAATAATATAGCTTTTAGAAAATTATATATTGTTGTCTAGTATCTATGTGTTGGTAAATATCATTAACTTTAAAATCTGTCTATATATTTAAAATATTGTTAAAAATACTAGCTTGAGTGCAACACCTATCGGGTGCCACTCCTTGAAGTGTAACTCCTTTTAAGTGAGACTATTTGTTAGTTCAACACCTTTTGAGTGCAAAATCTTGAATTTGTATACCCATTTGACTGTAACACCTTGTAAGTGTAATTTTTTTTGAGTGAAAAACCACACAAGTGGAATTACTTTTGATTGTAATTCATAGGTACACCTGGTATTATATATTTTATTGGGATCCGGAATAATTGGCGACCGATTTTTTTTTGAGAAATAATACTGTTAATTAATTCGTTTTAAAATATTTCGGCTGTAGTGGAATCTCGAGTTCGCTTTCTAGAATATAGTCCTTCACACATAAAGTGTTTCTGTTGTATGGGTTGACAAAATAGATATTTAATTCAGAAATCTATCGAAACTACTATTCTCGGATTTTTGAGTCTAACGGGTTTCACACAACATACATAAATTATATTTAATAAAAATGTTGAAAAATACTTCAAAAGTCCAACGATTTTAAATATAATATGGTTATAATTAAATAAAGTAGTTTTCTACTGTACATAATATGTGAATTCGGTCGGAATTATCGTTTTTGAGTTTTTATGTACCTATGTGGAAATGTTTGAAAGTTCTCCCGATTAAAGTTCGCACGTATGTATTAATATAAATATAAATAAAATGGTGAAAAATACTATGGAAGTCCGACGAATTTAAATTCATTACTACTATAAAATATCGTAAAGGTATCTACGAGTACAATGTGAATCAGTCGGTCGGACTCAACGTTCTCGGTTTTTTATAAAACTATTGTTCCCAGATGGAAATCTACGAATTTGCGAAAAAAAATACGAACTTTTCCCAGGGTATTATAATAGGTACGTAGTTCAAACGAACAGAAAAAATAATAATAAATAAATATAAATATAAAAGTTGCAAAGATAAGAAAATGTATGTAAATTTCGTTCATATATCGCATATCGGGTAAACAAACACTCGTTATCTCCGTGGACGCCGAGATCGAGAATTGAAAAAGGCAAGAAAATCACAGTTGAATTCGGTCCGGTGTACCCGTATCAAAAGTTCGTTTAATAATCGACGCCATATACCCACTAAGCTATCTACTTGTATGATTTAGTGGTCGACATTTCTCATACTTTAACTATTCAGATAACAGACGGAGACGGTATCGTATTTCGACTCACAATAAGGTACCTACACACATTAGGAAAGAATGTCTTGGTCATACAGGGACGATTCGTAGACAAAGAAAATTCAGTCGGGCGTTAAAACGTCCGGACAATCCAAAGCCGACCTCTACGGTATCGAAAAACGTCGGTAAAAGATCGCAAACGCCGATTTTTGGAGTTTGGGGTGATAAGACGACGCTCAAGTGATAATAAACGAACGGCAGAATTGTTTTCTTTCATGTGATCTATGGGATGAACACAGAGTGTTTACGGTGTATATCTAAACTTCGCGATTTCAAAAAAGTCAAAATGCGGACGAAAGGAAAACAGAAAAACCTGTAAATCTAGCGATAAAAACAGAAAAGAAAATACCCACGTGGCTGCCGGTAAAGAAAATGGTCCCCGGAATTAAATAAAAAGCGTAAAGTTTTCTCTTCCACGAAAACATGTCTATTCGGAGTTAGCCTTTATTTAATAGATTTTTATTTTCATTTTAATATAAGTATTTAATTTTTTTGAATAAATTTTTATTTTAAAGTTAAATTAAAATAATGATTTATATTCGAGGAATACTGGACTACAATTACGAAGGGAACAAATTACGTTCATGTTGCATAGGTCACAATGCTCAGGAACTTTTGCCGAACCTATTTAATCTGATAACTATCATCACCACCTTGTGGGTGGTCATAATCTGTTAACCCATATTCGAAAATTAGTCTAACAAGGGTACAATGCAAATACTTCAGCGAATTTGAAAATATTAACTCACGAGCAGTTCTCTAAGTAAAATTCAATAAAGGGCTTTACACGAAACGTTATCTATGTGAACAGGAGTACAAAGGAAAGGAATTAATGTAAAATCAAAATTACGTACGCTATTATAAAAGGGGACAAATTGAATAACATAAATAGTTAGTTATAGATCGATGTTTAGAAATATTTAACGTAAAATCAAATGCAGTTTAACCTCACTTGACAAAACAATAAATATCAACCAATATCGAATAGTTGATATTTCAAAATTCGTTTTATGTAATCGAAAAAACAAAATAGATAGACATTGAACACAGATAAATAAAAATTAGTTTAAGTGTTATATGTTATTCAAAAACCTTTTAAGCTGTTCTATTAAACTAATTAAAATTTTAAGAAAATAATTGCATGCATATGTATTATTCTAACCGTTAAATATTTAATCTATTGATTGGATCATATGCAACTAAAAAATTTTTGTGAATTATTTTCAGAAATTTATTTTTAATTTTGTATACTCCAATCTATATTTTCAAATGTTGGATCCAGTTTCTTTATTTGTTACAACTATATCAATGGGATTTTAAAATGGCACCTATGATTTAAATTATAAATTATTTATAAGAATAGTCTCGTTTTGATTTTTAAAATTTGATGAATACTTATTATAGGTAAAATCTCGAATTTCAGACTAATAATAACGATAGCACGAGTTAAAAACATTGATTTACCAGTTAAATTTGGATTTTAGCGGTATTCGAAATTTGACCATAATACACGCATATTATATATATAAGGTGTTCAAAATGTTTAAATAAGTACTTTTTTCACAGCTCACATAGCTAACTATATTTCGAAATATTTAATAATTATTTATACATTATATTTATTAGTTATCAATTATTATTCTAGAATTTTTTATGATTTTTTTTTTAAATTTAAAAAGACTGCTGCCTATTACTGGAAAAAAAAGGAAAATGACAATCAAATTATACATTGAATTGAAATAATACTACCTACTACATCAACTTAAAATAAAATATTTTCTATACGAATATTTGTATCAACCTAGTTATCTTTGACGTAAAATTTGAAGTGTATTGTGTATGGGTTATATAGCCGGGTATAATCTAAGGTGTTATTAAGCGTCATAAAGCAGTCACAGATTGTCATAGAGAGGTATTTAATTCGAACTAATTATAATTTTATAACTTTTCGACAAAATATTGAAAATGTTTAGACCTACTGAAATTTTTTCAAGAATACGTCTTAGGTTTATAAATTTCATAAGAATATAAGATATATGGAAAATTGTGGGTGAAATCCATATTAATTTAGTTTATCTTGAATATACATATTATATTAAGATTTGAAAGTGTATTATGTTCAAAAGCACATTTAATAGAATATTTGCTAGTATAGTTCATTTATAAGAACATTTTTAGTATTGGAGCATATTTAAATAATTGTAGTAACCTACCATCCTATCAATCTGTGTTTGCATGTAAGTAATGAAATAAAAGATTATTTACTATCATATGTATTACACATTTATACATATTATGTAATATATACTATGTTGAATTTAATTTAAAATACAATATTTAATATTTTCATTTTAATCTTTTTTTTAGTTTTTAATTTAAGAAAAATTTTAAATTGTAATGTACCTATAAATAAATCGTGAAACATATAATATTTATTATAAATTTGTGTTATTTATTTTGTAAATTTTAAGTTAGAATTCATTATTTTCAAAACATTATTAATGATGATGATGTGCGATTGACAAACATCTTTAGATTAAAGTCGGGTTGTTACCTTTAAGTATAGATCATAGTATGCATATTTATTGACGCCGTTATTCTAACAGCTACAAATTTGCACTCATTTTAATAGAAAATTTATTTTCTATTTCGAGAGGAAATATAAATTTTAATTAAAAAAAAAAAAAGAAAATACAAATATGAAAATTAAAAAATATATATATTTAATAGATGGAACACGAATAAAATATTATTTTCTATTCTAAAATGTTTAGAACAGAAAATGTATTTTTATGTATTTTTATTTATAAATTAAAATGAGTATTTGTTATTTGAGATATCTTATTGTATACATTTCAATTATTGATTAACTCACAAAAATGTATTAAAAGGTTATTGGTAATTTAGAACTTAAGAAAAAAAGATTGGCTTTGAAAGAATAAAAATAATCGTAGTTTGTGTAATCATAATTAATTTAAAAGTATTACGACTCAATGAAAAATGCAAAATAATGTAGTTAAATTAATTTGTAGGTGCATATGTTGTTGCTGTTAAGGTTATTTATTTTTCCACGTATAATTCGTATAGATAGGTATAATATTGATAATATTGGTTTAACTATTTATAAAATTTAATTTAGTAATATTGAGAACTGGAAAAATATAATTTAATTATTTTTTATTATAAATGTATTATTAAAAATTTCAATATGTTGATAACGTTTAACATATATGAACGTTGCTGATTAAAATTACATCAATAATATCACATTAAACGCAACGCCCCAGGTATATCACACATTCACACGTCTCCTATACATGTGTGTGGAATTTTACCTGTTCGACAAAACAGTGGATACCGTCGGTCGAATTATTACACGCAAGTATAATAATACAACAAAAAGAGTTTTCTAAATACATTTTTTTCGATTTTCAAATAGGTTTTGTGGAAAAATGATACGTTCAAAATTAAAATTTCAAACGTTATATATATATATATATATGTTTGATATTTATATGAATATAAAAAAAAAAAAATAGGGATTGTCATTTAAAAATCTAAAGTTGATATCATTATTCCGTAAATTAAGGGGGAGTAAAAATACTGAAAAATATCTTCAAATATGTTATTATAATCCAAAAAATAATATACAAAAGTCAGAATTCAAAAAATTGTATTAGGTAAAGAGAAAATTGCACTTATCCAAACTTTTTGAACACCCTATATATATAAATATATATTATATTTATTATTATTATTTTTTTAATTAAGTCTTAATAAAGCTAAATATGAACTTTTTAGGACGTCAAGGCACAATGACATAACATATTTTATTGTTTATTAAATAATACAAATATAAATTATATCAAGAACGTTTATATTAATTATGTTTGAAATCCATTTTAATATTAAATAATGGAAATACATCTATTTTTTCATAACCTATTTATGTATATTTAAATGTAATTTTAATATCTCAGAAAATATAGTTTTTTACTATATACAGACAAGTGATTACATTCCTCAGAGCTAGAAGCATACTGAACGTATGCATTTTTATATTATTTTTAGTGCAAAAAATGTTCATAGCTCATATATTATATTTCATTTAAGATTATGTAAATATATCATACATAAATGATACTTTTAATAATCAAATTTTTCTTTTTAATCTAATAGCTCTAAGTTCAAAACCGTAAATTATAGAAAATACTTATTTTCTTTAATAACAGTTAAAAATGTAAAGGATTTATATTTTTAGGGATACGTAGATTGGTTAAAACAGTAAGGAGATGACATAGTTTGCCATCGTTGTATTCGCCTTATTTTAATCGTATTCTTAGATATCTATAATAAAATATATTGAATTGGTCCCGAAATATTTATAAGTATATGTACACAATATATATAATAATTTTACAAAGAATATTCCAAATTATATTTTAATCACAACAAAATGTCACAATTGACATAAATTCTATATTATTAGACATATTAACTATACGTATCCATATTATTTTTAATATATCCATTACGCTATCAATACGTGAGACTTATCGATTATAATCTATACTTTGCTATGAATTATAGTATAATAATTATTAGAAAATAATCATATTATTAAAATTTGCTTGTAAAATAAATAAATTTTAAATTAACGATTGGGTTCTCAAAAAGTTTCCAAGTTCGGATAAAACTAAAATATTTGAAAAATGACCTCTATATAAAGTGGAATCTGTATCCAATTCTAAATCTATAAAAATATATACCGTATATCAATTTTTACGCATGATAAAAGTATAAAAATTGTAATTTAAAAACATATCATGTACGAAAAAATACATTGTTGTAAAACCAATCAATTCCTCATTCGTTCAGCATCCAAAATAATATTTGTTCATATTTCAGTATATAGCAGCTTACTATATTATAAATTCAATTGAAACGTATAGTATAAAAATATATTTGGAAAAATAGACATATCAATAAATTAAAAATTAATATTATTTAAATAATTACCTATACCTAATTTAAATAATTTTAAATATTAACTATTATTTTCTTATTAGTGATTTTATAAAAAATAATATGTAGGTATATGTAGTAAATAGGTACTAAATTGTATAATTTACATACTACTTTTTTCTAAAAATAGTCCAATAATAATTAATAACACTGTAAAATTATTAAATTTAATATATTTTATTCATAACTATTGTTAATCGTGTTGATTAAAAAATAATTAAATTATTTTTCATTTTAATGAAATTATCAATTCCACTGTATTTTAACTTTAAGTACAGACGATTTATAATCGTACCTATTCTGGTTTTTTAAAAAACAGTAAATCAATTAATTATTTTCAATTAAAACTCGTTTAATTTAAACACTATAAATAGATATACTTTTATATTATGGGCTAACTTGTAAAATACTTTTTATATTTTAACTTATATCGAGAAAATAAAATGTATAAATATATATTACAACCTACACAGTGTTAAAATATTTTCAGAAAAATTATAATTATTTCAAAATATTTCTTTTTATTGCTAAAATATTTTCTTGTAATCATCAAAATATAGTTTTAAAATAGTATCATATTACAAATTATGTGTGGGAATAAAGTAAAAACATCTTAGTTATAATACACTTAAAATTTTGTAGTTGTAAGAAATACTTTAATGAGTATCTTAATCCATAAAAATCCTTATAATTATAATAGTAAATACTTTTAAGTTAACTACTTGAAAAATTTTAAAATTTAGATAGCAAAAATATAGTCGGTAATTCGACAAAATATATATCATATAACTACACTTTAATACCCTCTTGAAATCAATATTTATTTAATAATATAACATATATATTTAACGTTTGTATTAGTGCTTTGTCGTTAATTAATACGTACAATTAAAAGATCGTAAACGAAATTATATATTTTATATAATATTATATAAATATTAATTATATATTTTATATTTTATATAAAATACATTTATATATAGGTATATAATATAAATGTATTTATTATTTAAAATAAAAATAATTTGAAATATTTTATTCTTATTTTTCATATACATATATAATATAACAATGACCTATCTTCGCCAAAAAAATAAAAGTATACGAAACGTCATCTGTCGTTAATGACGATGGTAAATATTATTGTCATATCGTAATTTTATAGAATGAAAGCTTTCTGTAGAGAAATTAAAATGTTTTTATTACAAGACTTGCGAAACGCATCGTTTTCCATATTACTATACTAGTTTTTATGTTGTAAGATCAGTTACACAGAATGATTTAAATAAGTTGATTTTGAAAAAAAATTTTGATGTAAAAACAATTTATTGTAGGTAACACATTATATGTAGACACACGGCCAACTAAAAAATAAGTAGACAATTATAAATGTTTAATTAATAATAATCGACAATCATATGCCTGAAGAATAGCGTGTAAATAGATGTAAAAAATGGACTTATACACGTGCGAATATAATATATAAAACGCCACGTGACAAAATTTTCGTATAGTATAAAAACAACGAGTGTTAAAACAGAATATTTTTATTTTTTAACGTCGACTGGACAAAAGGACTCATCAATCATCAACGCATTCATCTGAATGGCAATCCTGTACAGCTTATTCGGGTAATGCAATCTGTAAAACAATTATAGTTGTTAAGTGATATTTTCTTCAACGGGTTTTTTTTTTTGAGATTTTGGATATATTTTTCTATAGTTTTACGCAAATTTCCTATACTCAACACAACCGGTAAATTAAAATATATTTTAACTATTAAGTATATGAAATACTTATATACTTACCTATTTTCCTAATATAATATTGCAATTGATTTTTGATTTTAAATTTGATATAAACGGTTTTACAATATAGTTAAATAAACTAAAGATTTTTTTTTTAACTTAACATTTTGGGTTTAAATGAATATTATTGTTTAAAACAAAGTCAAAGATTGATTTCTTACATTCAATTATTAATAAATTATAGAGAAATTAATACAAGAAGATAAAAGAAATAAATTATGGAAATTATTAAAAAATTAAATAAATTGTTTTATGTTTGGGTCTTTGTTAATTTGGTCACAAAATATTAAAAGTTTGAACTTGAAAAATACATATAATATTATAAAAAATTTTATTTTATATAACTGTTAGTAACAAATTTGAGTAATTGGAATAATTGAGCAATTTAAATCTTGGTTGTTGATTGGTATACCAAGCCGTAAAGCATCGCACATATTAGCAAGGCGTGTTTGATTTAAAAATCCATCACACCACATCGGTATTTGACATTTTTGAAACGTTCGGCATCATGTCAATACATATGTGTTTTTTCTATATAAGTGTACGAACACATTTACTAGAGCAGAATGAAAAACGAGCAACACGTTTTACGATAATTTGTAATTTCGGAAATTCAATCATTCTGAAAATCCAAATTGACATTACGTTATTGCACACACTAAACAACAAAAATGTAAATAACAATACACTCTAAATCTTATGTCATTATTCAAAAGATGATTATAAAACATTATGGATCCAGAATACCATATGATAAATGTTTTTGTAAATTAGGTAACTCGCGATGTATTAATAATAATTTATATCGATTTAAATCGAAAATGTCGTTTGAATTTTATACTATACCATATGTTATAGCTCTAAAAAGATAAACATGCAATGTGTCTTAACGCATGATGACATAAACATTCACAATGTTGCACTTTTTAGTCGATTATATATTGTAAGTATAATATAATGTACTACATGAAATTTATATTAAATAATTGTTAATTTTATTATAATATAGTTAACTACGAATATTTTATTCGTTCCTTCTAATCGTCAACAAATCCTGAACTTTTAATACATTTTTATGGCAATTTAAAATCCTTATCCCACGAATATTAATTTATAACAATATCATTATTATAATTATGTATTAACGTACACGAGATTTTCCAATGGGTGGAAGGGGGAGGGGGTACTTGAAAGAATAAGATGTTTATTTTTTAGTGTTATAATAGTACAATATAATACTGTTGAAAATATATATGGATACGTAATATTGTTAATATAAAACATAATAAAAATATATACGGGCAATAGGGAGACTTCAGTCCCTTAGTCCTCTTTTGCGTATGCATCTGGTTATGTATTAATATTATTGTCATTGCTCGTTTTGTGATTTGACTGACCTCTATAAGCATTGGTGAAGATAACAAAACCGTGTACTGATTATCAAACTTATATCTAACCCACACAGTAAATGTTAAATTTATTAAATATTTACTAAATATTCCAATTTTAAATCTAATATTTATTAAACATTTGTTTTTCATTTCATATCAATTTTTAAATATTTGACAAATATTCCAGAAATATATTTTCAACCAAAAACATTTATTCATGCATTATTATAAAAATTAATATTTATTAAATATCAAAAAAAAAAAAAAAAATGTGCAAATTAACATTTTCATATTTTTATCAATGGGTTCATCGCTTGGTGGATAGCACACTCTGTAAATTTTGCAACAAATCTATTTTCCTAACCTAGGGATTCAAACTTGCCTACCTAAGCGTCAATAACATACGCATTAGAAACCGAGCAACTACCTATTGATGAATATGTCAATGGAATATCGGGTATTTGTAAAATTGTGTATATATATAATATTATATAGGTAGCAACAATACGAATTTTAGTCCTATGTGCGCATCCCAACTTTTTCTCGTATATTAGGTTTTCAACTTTTCATTCAATTCTGTGGTGATAGGTTAGAAATGTATGGTTTATGCTATTATGTAACCAACCAGAGTTATAGAACCTAATACACGGTAAAAAGTGTGCATACTTTACAACTATGTGCTTATCACAATGTTACGGACATACCTATATATTTTGTCATGGGTAGATACATATAAATATGTTATCCAAGTCCTAAACGACTTTCCAAACTACTGGTACCTATTAGAAGGCTGAAATTTTAAAGGAAGAAAATCATCCGCCGTTTATTTGAGTTCTAAAAATGCATTTTTATTTATTATTATTATTATTTTATTACCTTATTAAGCTGTTCAGTTACTCGAATAATTATTGCATAGCTCAAATAAGTATTTATATTATATTATACCTATTGTGTGTCAATACCTCATGGCTGAGCAGTACGAACACTATTATATTTTGGGGAGAGGGTGATATATTGTTGGTTAGGCACGCATCGAAAACTTCTTATAGCGTCTGTATTGTATTGTTGTACCCATATGGTATATTTTTACTTATTAAGTGAGTTTCGCGGAGGGATTTTATTGTACGAGTTTATAGTTTATATATCGAAAATTTATACTATTATCATTATATAATTATATATTAACCTAAATAGAACATTTGACGGTCAATACTAACACATAAGTTATAACAATATGTAGGTACCTACGTTTTTTAAAACAGATAAACGACGGATTTCACGTAGACAAAACATAATTATTATAAACATGAAGTAATATGCATAAATTAGTACCTACTTCAAGTAGGTACATTTATTAAATTATCTGATTTTATAACCTCCTCCTTCCCCTGAAATTTAATTTTGAATACGCGTCTGTGGAAGATATTATAAATTTATTGTATTTTAAACAGCCGAAACTCAAAATAAGTTAGCAACTTAACCTAACCCCCCCCCCCACCACCCATCACCTGAAATGTAATTTGTATACGCACCGGCCAACGAGAAATGATTTGAAATAAATATTGAATTATTTTAATAAAATTATAATTCATAATAAGTCTTTTATTTAAATTATTTGTTCATATTTATTTAACATTGAATTACAATTTGGAATTCAATTTTATAGTTTAGAGTATTAAATAAATATATTTACTAGGAAATTTAATAAATATTTGTAAATAAATGTTTATTCAATATTTCGTTTTAAATATAAAAACTGAAATATTTATTTAATATTTAATAAACATTAAAATTTAAATATTTGAAGTCCAATGAAATTCCAATATTTATACAATGATTATTATTGGAAAATGCGTGTGGGAACCTAACCAGATCGTTGACGTTATTATGCAATGAATATAATTATTGTTATTACGAGTATTGTTTAATGGTTTCATATACATACTACAGTTACGTTTAACAAAGCTCTTATAGATAACATCAGCGAAATTTAATCATTAATTCAAATTGAATTTTTCGGTACTATTAATATAGGGTCAATTTTCCTATGTAAAAAATGCACACGTTTTATGTATACATATATGATATATATTATGTTTAACGTTATTTTTTTAAAAAAACTTTCTAAGCACAAATATTTACTGAAAAAAAAGTGTAAATTGTATTTTTAACTTAATGAAAATACTAACTGAACCCAAATTAAAAAAAAAAAAATCAAATGGTATAATCTGATAAATTAATACACAAATATATACTAAAAAACTTAACCTAACTAACAAAAGAAAAGTGATAATAAGTGAAAATTGACAGTGATTAAATGTTGTTTATAAAAATATAATAAGGATATAAAATAAAACAATATGTAGGTATATAGACATTGAAATTAATTAGATATTTATAATTAAATATCTATTTATAAATATGGACAAATAATCTTGTCAGTTCGGCTTCGACAGTAGCAGCGAAAATATACGTATATACTCGATAACTCATACGTATTAACTATTGTCGTTATACTTTTTCTAAACTTTTCTTCCTAAAAGACATTGGTACGATATCTAAGAAAGTTCTACTTACTATACGAATAAGTTACTAAACCAATGTGTTCAATGCCAATAAATATGAATATTCTTCTAAGAGAAACCTTTCATTTATATCCACTAGTGTTCTTTTATTCACAATAAAAATGGCAATATTTAATTTATTTCCAAATCATTTCGATTTTTTGTCACCAGATAACGTTCTAAATCTCTAATCGCAACCCAAATGGTATCTAAATCATTGTCAACTAACCTTGTTCACAACCATACTCGTCCGCCCACCTATTAAAAGCAAGTATAACAGATTTTTCGTCATTTAAAAATAAATTAATTCGTACCTATCATTTTGGGGGTTTCATTTGCAGTGCCTCCAATCGCCGATTAATATATAATGTTATTTTACTTATCTTTTCAGCGCTGTACTTGGATACCACACCTTTCTCTTTTGCGCAATCCGACCTTACAGCGTAGTTCTGTGACACACTACAACCTGTCTACTACGGATAATGCCTGGTTTACACCATGACGAAATAACATGGTATGCCAGCAACTGAGTTCTGCGCATGATGCCTACGTCACTCGGTCCACTTATCATAATTATTATTGTTATCTACTATTTATTTTGATTAAATACGTTCAACTCTGTAAACATTAAACTTATTTATATATTACTATATTGAAAAGACTGCAGATGAGACCGTGTGACGTCAGAATTTCTTGGCATAATTGATAGATTATATTTCATTCCATGACAACTCATACCGTTCTCAAATTCGTTCATGTTGCTGGCATACTATGTTATTCCGTCATGGTTTACAGTTTACACGATGCGTAGTACTTGTCACTCGTACTGGACTGTACGCAGTCACACGACTGTAACACAACTTATTGGTGTATGGTATGAGTAAATAGTAATAATAAGTCATAATGTAAAATAATTACATTTTAAACCTATTTATATAATAATAAATTAATAAATTAAATTAAATTACATATACAATATAAAATCTTATGACACGACATACAGGACATGTGGTAAAACAAATATTTTGTTATCATAATTTTGTATTAACCCTTTGACTCTTTTTTTCTTGTAGTTCGTGTAGTCCTGAAATAAATAATTGATGTAAATTAAAATACTATTTTTTTCGTTGATATCCATTCTATATACTGACCAAATAAATGTTCATAACCTTTTTTTTTAAATTTTTTTTTTTTTTTTTTGAAGTTATAAGACTTAAAATTTCAGGGGTTTTCAAAATTAAAAAAATTTGTAGTTAATAAGTACAAATTGTACCGTACAATCGTGAAGAAAAACCAACAAATATGTTTAATAAAAATAATAAATCACGTAGCTAAATTGCTAATTGATAGTGTATAAATATTGATAAGACGGTAAAAGTAATAAATTATTACAACTTTGGTAGTCATTGGATAATTTATACTCATACAATTAAATGCTCATAACTTTTTTGGCACTCCAGTTTTACTAATGTTTAGTACTATTTTTACCTGCTTACACAAAAGGTATTAGTGCGAGTGACAAGTCATACGCATTGTGAAAACCAGACATTCAGCATAACAGCTGTCAGATAACTTGGTCACTCGTATTGGAAATATCAGTCACTGCATTAACAATCCACCACATCCATTGTTTAATATAAGTATATCATCATTTATCAATAATTCTTAGATTTTTAACATTTAATCGCAAAAATAAAATATACATAAATACAATTTAAAAACCCAATAAATTCATCTAGTTCTCAACATTGTCACAATTATCAATATTTTGGTCATACCCGGCGTTTTTATGACAACATTTTTCGGTGTCTCAAGTGTAGAGACGATCTACTGACGTATGTCTAAACCTCGTGAAAAGCCAGAAAAATATGCAAATTTTGCCTGCAACTACATGAAAATTTACAAAGGTGTCCTACAGTTTTACTTTATTTGAAAATCTTCAAAATATCATTCAGAAAACATAAAAAATACTTTTAATCAACAATCGTATTCCTTCATCATTGCAAATAATAATAATCTCCCAAAATATCCTCACCCCTCATTTTTCTTCCGATATTTATTTATCTAATTATCTTATTGATTAAAGCGATAATTTTTTCACTGATTTTTTTTCGCATTTGCTATTGATGTATTAACTTTCTATATTTCTACTCGTCCAAGTACATAATTTACATAGTTTATATAGCTCTTTTTATTAATATTATTATTAGTAGGTACTCTGTAAATTAAATCATCTTCTATTTAATAGTTTAGATAGTGTATTCAGTGATTGTCTTCCTTTAATAATAATTCAGATTCGATAAGATAATTAAAAAAAAAAAAAAATTACAAAAATTCTTTCACTTAATTTATTTTGGTAAATGGACTTTAATATTATTACTATACCAATCAATGTTCATTACATCTAAAATATATATTTTATAAATATACTTGTACGCAAAATAGTATACAAACTAAGATAAAACAAGTTTTATCTATATATTATCATAATAATACGATCATTATTTGTATTTAAATATTTTGTCAATTATTAGTAACCACGGGAACATATTATATTTTATCCTTTGAATATAAGCTGTTGAACTTATATTCGGTTTAATGGATTCGCATTGAAGGATTCAGTGTCTTTCAGACAGAAGTGAATTAAAGAGAAGTAAAGTCCTCGCGGATCACATTTCATGCCACAAAAATTGTATTTTTTTGCCCTTTTTACCATTTAGATATATAAATATATATATTTTTTTTTGGATATCAAAGTCTTTCGTGACACTTGAGCCAACAATAAAAACCCTTGTACTCCGTTTACTTGTTAAAATACTAAAAACCGGCAGCTAGCTGTTAAAACTGCTGATATTGTGTCAATTGAAAACGGAAAGAACAGAGGACAAAAAAATAAAATCAAATGTAAATAAGATTCAAATACTTTGTAATTTCCCAAATTGCTGACGACACAAGGCAGGGAAACGTCTCTTCCCACGGGTATCGTAACGTTGGGAATAGGCTCAGCAAACTCGGGTTCCACCATCGATAAAACTGTAACATAAAAAATATAAAAATACAATATATATTTATTCTGTTACATGTTTACGTATATATGTTATATATATATATATATATAATGCTAAAAATTAATTTATTCGCGCAACAATTGTAAATATATATAAATGATCGTAAATAAAAATAAAAATATACACATATATATATATATGTATATGCAACAGTCGGTTATTTTTTTTAACCAAAAAAATCTATTCAGTTTTAATATAAAATATCTTCTTTACGGTTTGTTTTTTCAAAAGCGATGTCAAGTACAAAAATAATTGTTAAAACATTTCGTTGTTATTTTTGTTATTTTATTAATTTTTTTATTTTTTTTTTTTGTATATATCAAACGTATATTATTATTTATAATGTTAAATTTACTTCAATCGGATAACTCGAATATATTGTTTTATCGACATACAAATCATTTCGGTGTCAAATAATCCTCGCCTAGGGTTAAATATTATATTTTATATTGTTTTTATAAAACTTTTTTAATAATATCCATACAACTATATACCATTATATACTAGGTATAGCCGTTTTCTTGAATATAACGGAATACTTTGTAAATATTATAAACGTATCGTGTCTTTAACATGATAATATTATTTTCGTAGATTTAATTACAATCACCAAATAAACTATTCAACAATCATAAAAAAAAAATTCAAAAAATTTGGCCAGATATAAGTGATGGAAGTTGGTTCATCGTCCCTTCGGTTCTCGGATAGTATAACGCATTAATTTATTTATAAATTATTTATAACGATTTTGAGTGGTGCTTCAATGTATTAATATTTAATTTTTATTTTTTTGAATAAACGTTGAGCATTATATAGTTAATTAAAAACATATTTCAAAAAAATCAGTTCCCGTGATAATTTCATTTGTTATTTTTTATTTATCCTAATTTTATTAAATATCTTATACTGCATATGCTGAATAAAAGGTAGTTTTTCTTTACGCTCAAGGAAACTATTGGGAAAGTTTAAAAATACTTCTTAAAAGAGTCCCAATTAGAATGAATTTGCCATTATTTTTGCCAAAATGTACCACTTTGATTACAATTTTTTACTTTTCTCCTTCTACCCCAAAAATTTATTCACAGAAAATAAAAATAAATATTGTTGTAAAATCAAAAAATATTCGCTTCACACAAAATCTAAAAACTATATGGAAATAATACATACATTCAGACTAACGTTGCAAATCAGTATTACTAATAAGTATTAAACTTTCGTCGATTGAATATGAAAAAATGAATTATAAATTAAATGTACTATACTGACCGTGAATATAAATCGATATTTTATACTAATCAAATTGTGCGAGTATAAAAACATTGTCAGTTTTGGCGTTAATTTTACACCCAGTATTTGTAATAAACCTTTTTTCCCTCAACGTTCTTTTTGATTAAAATGGAAAAATCAAACAAAGCACCGATATATTCTATTCATCATAATAAATGTATTTTATACGAGGGAAAAAATGCGAATTCCGTTATCGAATACACCAAACAATAAGTTTCAACACCCCAAAAAACGAGTTTGGGAACATAATCGACGATCCTTTCGTGGTGATGTATATAATATAATCGAATTTATGCATACCTATCTTGTATTAAATATCCGGGCCTATTATTGTGTAAAACTCGAATAAAGTACAAATTATAAAAACATTTAAAAATACATTGGGAAAATTATAAAAAAAATATAATAAAGTTCGTTAGACCAACGTGTAGTCTTATTTGTGAGACTTCAATAATATTATATATATAAAAAAGATAGCCAAACCACGAATGTAACAAAGTTGAAATTTACCCTCTTTAGTAGTCGCTGTATATAAATAATATTTAAAATGGAAAATATAAAATTCTAAATTTATGTTTGTATAACAATTTAACGTTATTAAATAATGAAGTATATGCGCATAAAGTTAAGATAATACCCTTAAAATGTCTTAAATGTTTTAAAAAAGGTAATTTTAAAAATTTCTTAATATACGAGTATAAATATAACTTTTAGTAATTGGAAAGCATCGTTCTAAGCCATTTGTCCCTCGACACATTTAACGCGTTAATATCTACACCCGTATACTAATAAAATATTTGAATATCTGCTATTAAAGTATTTAGTTTATATTAATATTTAATAGTGAATTTATTATTAGAAAGAATACCTATAACAATTTATTGATAGCATAGATAGAAACATTAAGTTATATCTCATATGAAGTGTTATATTCGGGGACAGTATTCAAAAAGCGGCAGAAAAGGATCTCAAATCCTATTTCTCAGTTTTATATTATATACCTATATATATATATTAGGGTCCTTAGTTATAGAAAAAGAAAAATAATGTTAATATTTTGGATTGAAAATCCTCCCTCCCTTATTGTTTATTGCCAATTAAAAGTAATTTAGAATAAATTTGGTTATCCTAAATATGGCTAAAGAGGTTATTATGGTTTCTTGAGTTTAATTTAAAATCTATAGTTCTTAGTAAAAAATTAATATTAGGTATCTTAATTTTATATATATAATATACACAAATAATATAAATATAGATATTGTTTTTAAAAATAGTTTAACAAAATTTCTTGAAAATCATTAATTTCAAAAAATATAATAAAATATATAATATGTCATTTATTTGGAAAAAAATTATATTTTTATAGTTATTTAAATATATTTGATGAATGGTTAAATAAATACGAATATTTTTTTTAAATAAAAACTGTAAGTATAGGTATATAATTTAATTTATTAAGAAAATAAGGTAATTAGTAAAAATGTTATATTGATTTTTTAATATTCATATATGACATAATATATTATAATATATTATTTTGTGACATATGAACTAAATATTAGGTTATATTCCTATAAAGATGGATGTTTATCAAGTTTATAACTGTAGAATTTAGATTAAATGAATATTACCTAAATTTTATACCTACTGTAAATATCTCTGTAACAAATTATATTTCATTTTCGATTAAAAAAATAAACAAATAGAATATATTTATAATATTATCCGTAAGAAATTAAAAAAATATATAAAACGATTTTTCAGTTATTTTTGATGTATAGTTCTCCAACTATTACAATTACTAACAAATGTAAAATTTTATATTTATCATAACAATATTTGTTTAGTTATTTTAATCTTTTGTAATAACTGTATTTCATGTCTAATAAAATATATTACAATTTATACGGTTATTTATGGAAATTGAATGATTGAAATTTGAAACATATATAATATATAAGCATATATCTCTTTCGTAACTACTTACTTAGGAGCATATTTTATAAGGATTAATTTTCGTATAATCAAATTTCGTAGTATTTTGTATCAAAATAATTTTTGGAAATACACTTTCATTTCATGGAAAACGTGGGACCACGTATCGTATTCAGCCGTTTCCCATAAATTCAACATTATCAAAATTTTCTACCAAATTTCCTGAAAAATATGTTAATCGTCAAGCGTACAGTCGGTATGTTAATCGAAACCCAGCAGTTTTATTGTACAGGAATGCACTATGTCATTTTAAGCACTGTATCTCGGGTATACATTTTCTAAATTACGATCCTCTACGGCAATCATATTACCGCCTAGTGTCCTATAAATGACGTAAATTAGTCCACTACGAATAATTCCTTTTGAAACTTAAATCCCCAACGAATGACACAATAAATCATTTTAAAAAAGAAAAAAACATTACTTCAACAACGATATTTTAAACCATAATATTATTATCTTATTCTCAAAAAATCTCCCAACACAACTAAATTCTTATAACAGGAACCCTAAAAAGTAAAATTTTTTTTTCCAACCAATTCTGGTATTTGGGTTTCCAAAATAATTATAAAAATTATCTTATATTTTGTTATCTTACAATACGTTCTCAGTCGATTATAGTCCCATTTAATCACATACCTATATCTACGATAAATCATTTATTCGTGTTATTATCTCGTGTATATTCTACGATTGATTAATTTTAGACCACTGTAATGGCTTGCATAATATTAAACAAAATGATTACGAAATATACAAATCAAAGTTGAAAAAATTTAAATTGTGTAGTATTACAAACGATTGCATTATATAAAGTTCACTTACTGATCAAATGTAATTTAATAAAACCCACTAAATTAATGACATAATATATAGGAACACAAACAATTTGTTTGATTCACTGTTCTATATACGGACAAATTTACTTTTTATTAAAATGTTTTATTAACTTAATTATCATACGTGAACGGTGCTTTAATAACAACTGATTTTAATAATTTAATGAAATTTGTAGTTTAGTGATAATTATTATAATTGATTGACCCATATATTTTCAAGTAGCATATTTTAACAATATGAATATATTTACCAAAATTTAAAATTACTAATCGTTTTTTAAAATACTATTAATTTATAAATAAACAATGAAATTATTTGAATTTATTATAATGGGTAGTTTTTAAACTAATTTTATAACTAACTAATTTTAAACAAATCAAAAAACATATTGTTATAATTTAAAATAAAATAAAAATTGTACATTGTAATAATAAAATTATAATAATTTTCTCCTAATACAGATATAGACCAAGAGTAGGTACACAAGAAATATTTTAATCATTCGATTTATTTTATATTGTTTAAAATATGCATTTTACAAAATGTGCACGATTTATATACGTTATTTTATAGATATTTCATATAAATAATCTACTTTCTATCTATAATCTCTAAGAATTATAAATATATCATAGTTCCAAAAAATGTTTTTAAATGATAAAAATCTTAAATATGTTGGATTATGAAGTTATCTTTAAGCAACTTATCTATTATA
Source organism: Pemphigus obesinymphae (assembly GCA_025469235.1). NCBI lineage: Eukaryota > Metazoa > Arthropoda > Insecta > Hemiptera > Aphididae > Pemphigus > Pemphigus obesinymphae. The sequence continues at coordinate 134,698 of JAIPRL010000138.1, forward strand.
CACGATCATTACTATTAAAAATATAGTTATAACATTCAAATATTGCGAAAAATCAACATTTCAAAAATCAGATTGAAATAAGTACTTTTTTTCAATTTTCACTGTTATTATAAATTTTAACCCGATGTCAATTAGTACCTATACTAACTCAAATATTATAATTAAAATGTTATCATTTTAATAAAAGTTTGCTTTATACACGTTATTCCTATATGTATTACTAATAACATATTAAAAATAAGTTGGTATTATAAAAATATTATTAATTAAAGTTAAAATTACATAAATATAGATATTTCTTGTCCAATAGATTTTCAAAATAAAAAATATGAAATATATAAAAATAAAATACTCCATATATAATAACGATCACCGAAAAACTATACAGGCACCAATTATTATGAAATATGTTTATAAATTATAAAATTTTGTAATATGATGTTTTTAAATGAGTTACTTCTTGGAAACCATGTACCTATAGCCTATGTAGATCAATATATAAAGTGTTTTGTTTGTAATTTCATAAACTATGACATCAATACATTGTGAATCAATTTATATTTAAATAAATGACAACTTTCGAAAATAATGGTTAAGTACATCTATTTTATGTGTTCGAATTTAAAAATTTTAAGTAAATATGATGTTTAAATTAATTATAATAAGTGTTTCAGTAATAGATTTTTTCGGAATATTGTATTTATTTAAACAATTTTACTGTAAAATGAAATTCTACAAATTCATTTTTGCTCTGTTTGTAGAATATATAGAATGTTCTATCTAGAAAAAATTATTTATCAAATTAATATTAGTGTATAATACACTAAAGTTTATTGTTTCTTTTTTTTACTAATAGGAGGATAAAATCTATCTACTGGAGGAAGGAAATTTTTTTTTTTTCATATTTTATGCGCAAGTTTTTTTTAAATAGAAACTGTGCAATTTTTCTAGTCAATAATTTATTAATTTTTTTAATAGATTATGTTAATGGTTTTAAAATCTCATGAAATTTATTTTCTTGATATATATGTGTAATATCCGTTAAGGGGACGTTATACATATACGGCATTAAAACATGTTCTCGCTTTCTAAGTTCAACTTATCTTCTAATGATCATAGATTCAAAATTTAAACATAATATGATAGATCAGAATATTTACTTTGAAAGAACATAGAGTATTTTTTAGTTAAAATATTTAAATTAATTTAAAAATTTGAAAATTTGATGTTTTTCAATCACTAATTATATAATTATAGATGCTTAAATATACTAATCAAACAATAACTTTATGCTTGCTTTTAGTTTAAGTTCTCATATTTTATTTAGGGTAATTATTTCTCTTTATGATCATTTTTGACCCACTGAGATTAGAAAGCCACAAGTAGATTTTGAACAAATGGAGTGATTACACAACAAAAAAAGAGGTACAGATATGAGACTAGTTTTACAGTTTTAAAATGTTTTTTAATATTTTTTTTATTATTCTGCTTTTTTTTTCATGGTTGACATGGCATCCTTTTAAATATAAATTCATTGACTTATATTAATACAATAGTACACAATAAGAATATGCCTTATATTTTATACCTACATTTATTATTAACTCATAAATGATTTTTTTATAATATATTTGTATGAAATTTTCTAGGGGAATTTCCCGTTATACGTATAATAAAATAAAATAAATGTATTGTATTTATATAAAAGTCCTTTACAAAAATAAATTAAGTTATATACTTGAATATCAATAAACTCACCTTATATGTATGATAATGGTAACATAATCAATAAAATGATAGTACCTATATATAATATATATTTGCCTCCACCACAGAGCATAACAGAAGTAATTTTTATAGTGATAAGAAGATTCTTGTGCAACATACATTATTTGGTACCAGTTATATATTTTGTAATTCTTGTATGCATCCGTGATACTAGAAACGGTATATCATATTTAATTGTCGTGTTGTTTGTTTACGTGCCTCGTATTACCCATTGGTATATACCAAAATGCAGTTATATAAATGTTACAAGATGAAATATTTGTTATCGTATAAATTTGTAATACTACAGAATATATGATTAAAAATTAGTTCAAAAATACATGAATGTATTTAAGTATATTATATTTCAACATCATATCATAGAGAATAATTTATTAAATAAGTATATTTGGTCTGTTAACACTAAGAATATGATTGTTATGTATTAAACAGACAAACGGAATAACATTAAAAACATATTTATGAGGTAAAAAAATTGTCGTAAAATGTTTTTAAAACCTAAAACATACGAAAAATTCAATAAAAGTTAGATGTTATCAGTATACAGTTCTAGTTTTCATTTATCTGTATCAAAAGCGCATATATAAATATAAACATTTTTAATGTATATTTTTGTAATTTCATTGATGTCTTTCAAATTGTAATTTTAATATTGTAATTAGGTAACGGATTTCAAGTGAAACACTTTTTTCCAATATCAAGTACTAATTATATAATATATATATTTAGGGTCATATTAACATATGTTTGAACATATAATACGTAAAATAACAAGTTATACACACACATTGAGAGCGGTTTGATTACTTGATAAATCAGTGTTTGTAAACTTGTAATTTAAACACGAAATAATTTGGGAAAAAGAAATAATATAAAATCGAAACTATTGTAATGTAATCTCGAACGGAAAACTGTCGGGAAGATCTATTCCCATGCATTCAATTGCGGAACAGTTTTTCTTTCGATTTGGATTTCTCATGGGACGTTTCTTGGTTCAAAATACCATTATTTTTATATTTATTTACTGTTTATTTTTCTGTTATGTATAGGGTCGGTTTAGAAACATGTTCAGACACTCGGAACGGTGACAAATTCAAAGAAATTTAAATTTCGATTGTGGCACACAGACGACAAATAAATACTAAAAAAATAACCAATACGTTCAACTTTTGTTTCATAGAATATTAGGGCATGGAGAATAGTGGTGCACTAAATAAGAATGGTAACTACCGGCCGGTATCCCTTCTAATTTGAATACGACATAGTATTATAATTATTATTATTAATATTAATTAGTAACATTAGTATAGTTATTGAAATATAAATCATAAATTAAACAATATATAGTAAATATATTATTTTTATTAAATTTAATTTTTATAATTATTATTAATAAATTTATATAAGTAGTAAATAATTATATAATGTAGATATTTTATATACGTATTGCACACAGAATAATTCAGTACATAGCTTCCCGTACATAAACACTGGGTACCCCTCCCCCCTATCGAGATCATATAAATGGAAAGAAAGTTGTGTGTGAACATCGTAGTAATTATTCTCAGTGTACTTTGAGAAGGACTTAGTGGTGACTTTCGTCAGTAATCCTTATCTTTTACAATGTATGGTTGACAAATGCGTATGATGACCTTATAATCAGATATATAAAATACTTCATATAAACTTCATGAAGTTTGTAGATTAGCATTGAATTCATCATAATCATAATTCATTTTAACAATAAACAAGAGAATTTTCAATAATCATCAATGTTTCGATTTTTAATTTTAAGATAACTATCAATAAGTGATAATAGATTAGATTCACTCATAACTAACATCACTCCACCAACAACTAATTAAATACAAACAGATATAATAGTTTGCGATAAATTAAAAATATTCAGTGTATTATTTGATTAAATGTAATTATATACACATAAAATATATTATAAGAAAAACAAATACATCAAATATGATTAATGAGATACACTACGATTTTTCATAAGGTTTCCCCTGTTTTATGTATTTGAACGTGCTTGTTCATTGAAGCTCATTATTCTTCTTGAAGAAAATATAAACTAAAAATTGATTAGTTTTATCGTTTTATCACTGTACTATATGATAATATAGGTATACATAATTTTTAATATTTGGGAATTAATCTGTATTCTAAATTATATAATATAATCTGATATCAAATAACTTAAATGTTAACGTTTGATATTTTTCATATTTAAATAGAAACACGTGCATCTGTTGTGAATCGTGAGAAAATCATTCTTTGATAGATATTAGGAAAAGCGTAATAATTACGCTATACGTAATAATTATTATAATTATTAGGAATAGTAATTTTTCCGGAAAATGTTTCAATAAAAGTATCTACTGCCAAAAAATGTGTGTAATTAGTAAAATGTACAATATACATTATTATTTGTACATATATATTCATACATATATGTATGTATTTATAAGATTGTACGCAGTAAAATAAAAAAAATATGTAACTAAAAGTTTACACTACTAAAAATAGTTTAGTTCTAAAAACATTACGTGTAAAAATTGTTGACTACCTACAAATATTTGAAGGGTAATATACGTTTCTCGGTGGTAAAAAAATCTATTTTTTTATCTTGCTTTTTTTGAAAGGTAATTCTTTTAGAAATATTTTAAGCCCACAATGAATGTAAGTTATTATCTACAAAATATTAACAAACGTATACCTATTTGAACGAATCAAGTATGGTTGCTATACAATCGTACCTGTCACGCACGTACGATCGGCTGACTTTCGTTCCCGTCACTCCCGTGCGAAAAGCGTGTGGCTACTAGACGTTTTAGCCGAGACTTTTTAATACTTTAAACGCGTTATTTTTGAAATTATGGTTTTCAAGGTGGTAAGGGTGATAATCGATAGTCTGATTCAATTAATTTTTTATATGGATATTCTTAATTTAGCAATGAATGGTTTTTTCGATAATTTTAACCATATAACCATTTAATGTTTTATATTCTGAGCATAGCAATAATAATAATAATGATGTTTTATTTTTATTTTTCTGTATGCAAATTTCCGACCAAAAGGATCTGAGAAGAAGCTTTGCCGTTGATATAATATCGATAGGAAATCGACTAGATGATACTTAGCATTTATCGATTTTTCCAGTAGTCTCCATAGGGAATAAAGAAAAAGTTCTATACAGTGTATATATAGAATACATATATATGTATACTATGCATAACTATACCTACAAACCATCTATACTACCTACCAAGTGGTTTACAACTTGCCTACATATCCGGTATACATCCTTATACGATGTATAATGGCATTTTAGATTCAAGCAATTCAAATTGGCCAATGTTATTATGTGGTTTATATTTTATTATACATTTTGTTAGCTACTAGAGTAACATTTATGTAGGTATATCATCTATATAATTCCGCGCAGAATTGTTTTTATTGAAAGAAATAATTTATCATTGGCTTTAAATTCAATGTATCCACAGCCAGGTATCCTACCCGTCCACCCCTCAAATTCACCGGGTTTTTACTATTTCATCTAACCATTTTTTTTAGTGCGACTACTCGTGAAGTATTAAAATCCCGCTTGTAGCTCAATAATGACAAACCTGAAAAAAAAAAATAATAAAACATTTTCATTCCCGACCAATTCTGCAACCCGAATCACCGAACTCACCGTTCGTGCATGTAAAAAAATAGTTGTTTTACACCACTCTTTGCAGCCGCTATATAGAGTTTGTTTTTGAAATTTTCAACATTTGTATTTTCAAATAACAAAAAAAATTTAAACAATTTACTGGCCTAACAGTTCCCTAGCAATCCACTATTTGAATCCGTTTTAAGACGTAATATTAACATATACGATACCCTTAATACGATCGAGTCAGTGTTTTATATCATTAGCCCCTCCCAACCATACGTGTTACGTCATACCTGACGTCCTTGAAACACTATATACCGCATGTGATCGTCCGAAAACAATTTATGTATACGACTACGATATGTCTATGATTATCGGCAACAGTAGCTGTGTGCCTATGTGGGGCGAAAATGTCCGTCTCCGGTCTTATCTCTTCGTCCCGAGACACGAACAACACAGCCTCCGCCGGTTACCGAAGTTGGTACGCGCGGTTCTAATGGTCTTATGCAGTTTTTATGGGCCCCCGTAAAGAAATTGCTATATAACTATAATTAGTGGGTGGGAGGGAAGGAGCGAATGGTGGTGTTGATGTGGGGATAACCATCAACCACGTAGTCCACCTGTTTTTTGGCCCGGGTTACGCAGGGATGCTACCGAAACGACTTTGCTCCCTGTGTGAGTTGTGCGGTGTGCGATGTATATTATATGGACTAAGGAAACCGGGCGAATGGGGTTTGCGGGTGAAAGGACAGGGACGGGGATAAACGGAAGTTGAGAGGGGGTGGAAAGGGACGGGGATGATCAACGAAATGGCCGTTTGTAATGAGAATAAACGATCCGACGTATAAAAACCATCTGGTTCCACGCGGTATTCTTTATTCCTTTCTGTCCGTTTTCTCCGTTTCTTGCGCGAAAAGATCGCTCCCCGCGTAATAGTTCTGGCAGAACAGCCGTCATATATTATGATATACGTCAAGACCGCGATGAATTTTTACACCTCGAAACGACCGGTGCCTTTTGACAATAGCAAACATGGTGGAGAGACATTTTGAATTTTAAATATCCGTTTATTACGTATTGTACGAAATGCAAAATATATATAATTTTTTTTTTTTTTTTTGAGGGGGGGGAGGTGTTGAATACATAGATAAAACAATTTCATAATATACAATATTGACGTGGACTAGGCAATTCTTATTCCTGAGGATTTTTTATAGTATATGCAATCGCCGGTTTAAATCAGTACATCAGGCTGTTTAATTTTGAATAAATGGTTGCATTTTGCCGTGAATCTTGTATAAACACCATGTTCGTACGTGAGCAAATCATTATAATCGTAACAATATTTTACTTACTTAATAATCACCAAAACCAACAAGCACTAACAATCTACGATAAAATAAATGACAAACAAAAACCATAATACGATATACAAATATCAAACGTATAAACTGCATACGTTTGTGTTATCCTGTATTATAAAGAGAACAACGTGAAAATAATTTCTGTAATTGTTCAAAACCCGTTACCGACACGGTCGCTATATACTTTTTGATGGGAAAAAATCGAAATAATAAAATTGTGCACTTTTTCATTTTAATATAGATATAGTCGTAAGTATAATTTTGATGTTACTATTTTCACACACGCAATCTTCAACGAACTTGGAAACACAGTGTATTAATACAATTATGAACTGATTTAATTTTTTTAATTCAATTTTTTTTAAACACGCGAATATTTCCGGGGAGGATTATATCCCCCTCTCTGGTACTACGCCACTGTCTGTTGCCCTCAATCACATACGTAGCTTAGGCCATATCTATTTCCAACGTACCGATCGATCTAGTGATGCGATCAGGATTCTAAAAACGGATTTGAATTTATTGTAAAAGATACTTTAGACCTTTTTAGATTTTTTCTCACATTCCCCCCTCCCAAAAAATGAATTTAAATATACTCAGACATTTAAAATTTTTGTGAAAATCAATGGGGAAACACTAAAAAGTGGGAAAATGGTTCAAACGTAGATTTCACGACGAATTCGGATCAGTTTTCAGAATCTATATTGCATCACTATGTCAATTGGTATGTTGGAAATGAGATTTCGTATCTTTTCAAATACATTATTGTTAACATGTGCGTGCAAGTACCTATACACACCATCATTATTATGCCAGTCGTATTTACACACACACACACACACTGAAGATTAAATACTACTCACACAAATACACTGCATAATGCGAATAAATCAAACAATAGCCTATACACAAATCCTTAATAAATTACCGATTCAATCTTCCTAATGTCGTCGACTATACATACCTAGAATATATTAACGTGCCCGGAATTCTAAAGAAATTTTGAAATTGTTCTCATCGGTATGTATTGGTTCAGTGACTATATGCATGCTATATAGGCCTCTGTTAATTCTCAATAATTAGATAACATTGATTAGGCGAACCCAAAATAAGCGCCCGAATCGGAAAAAGAAACACAAGTATAAAAAAAAAGAAAGTCTTATCAACTTAAGATTTCATCAACTTATAAAGTCTCGTTTTTTAATTAAAAGTCTTGTATTATAAGAGACTATATTATGGTCCTATACTCTACATCGACCTCCCAAAATGTCAAAACTATAATTCGAATTATAGTCGATAGATCTACAATATACAAAGTTTTATTATGCATATTTTTGCATGTGTTGCCGTGTTTTGATATGTTCTGCATGTACATACATCGGTGTTTTATGATTTTTAGATTGCATATGGATGGTTTTTAAATGCCTATTATTAATATTTTGGTGATATTTATTTTCCTAACAAATATTTATAGTACATTTTAGAGTGAATGTGAAATGGGTTTCACGATTCACATATTTTAGAAAATTTGTGTTCTTATTTTATTTTTGTATACTTTCATAAATTCACTTTCCAACATACCGATATAAATTGCAATTACAACTTTCCGTATAGCTACTCACTTTTAGAAAACTTGGTATACATTTCCATAAACAATAATAAATAACAATCAATTATAATAATAATGTAAAAAAAGAAAAATTTTTGAAAATCAAAAAAACCAAATTTTTTATTTTAAAGGACGTATTCCTTCAAAACAATAGCATAAATGTATATTTTATATTACAAATATTTAAAATGTTTAGATCATATAACCGGATCCTAGTCAAAAAAAAAAAAATATATTGAGTAAATATATATTTTTATTGAAAAACAAAAAATATTTTAAATGTCATAAATAATTATATAAAATAACAATATTTCTATATTTGAATATAAATTATAATTTATAAAACATATGTTAAATGAGCAAAGATAATAATATAATTAACTAGTGAAACTTAAGTTAATTAATTAATAGTTTTACTTGTTAAATTTAAAAGTTAAAAGTTGATATATGTTAACTTAACTCAAAAGCTAATAATAAAAAAATAAATATAAATAATATAAAAGATAATAATATTATGTATTTTATACATCAATCATATTAAAATATAAAAATAAATTAAAAATAAAAACATAAATTAATCATTCGAATAACCAATTTAATTTCTTAGTGTATTTTTTTTTTTTACAATTTAGGAAAAATTCTTCCATGCTAAGCTAAACATTTATTTTGAATTTTAAAATGTAATAAACAAAACATAATTATTTAATAAATTCACAGATATTTTAACAAAAATGTGATACATTTATAGAAAACTACTTTAACCAGTAGTTGAGTGGAGCAGTTCAAAATTATATATAAATTATCAATTTAACCATAACTTATTAACTAATTAATACATAAGAGGACTCTACCCACACGTTTGTTGTCTCTGTCTTACATACGCATAATATACCAAATCTACGTATCGCATTCTTACTACAGTATATTTATAATGAATAGGTATTACAGTAAATTTTCCTATTATCAGATTTGTAGAAGAGAATATAAACTATGCCATAACGTAGAGATTTTTTTAAATTGTATTTTTTAAACAAGTTATAAGCAGTTAAATAACTCATTTTTTTTTTTTAATGCATATAACTAGTTTTAAAAATATATTTTTTTTCAAAAATTTGGATCTATGGTATAGTTTATGTTTTCCTCTAAAAATTTGATAATAGGTAAATTTACTCTAATATTTTTTATAAATGAACTGTAGTAAGAATGCGGTACGCAGATTTGCTATGTTATGAGTATGTAAGACAGAGACAACAAACGTGTGGGTAGCGTCTTCATAAGTACATATAGAAGTTAACAACCAATCTATTGAATAATTAATTTTTTTCAAGCCAAAGGGCAATCTCACTTATTGTTCCCCTAAAATCGACACCAATAAATTTAAATCCATAAAAAGACATCTCAAATAAACGTAGCTGCATGTACATTGACCCAGCCGTCTCTCAGCCCAGCGATTAACTTACAACAACGTAAAAAAACCCCCGTTGATTGTGAAAAATACGGTTTAATATTTCAAATTTATTATACTTTATAATAGATTTATAATTACGGTAATAATTAATGTATAAAATATAAAATATACTTCCTTGCTCACGCATTTAGCCGTCTCCGGCCGCGAGTGGTGTTATCAAGTTTTAAACTAATTAATTTCCCCTCTCAGTATATGGCATATCCAATTATGTTTTCACTAAAACAAGTCATACTGATATTAAAGAATATTATTTATCATTCGGTATTATACACACACATACACATTTATTAAATACAAGGGTGTTTTAGGGGTGTGGTTAGAGGCGAGAAATTCCTGATAATTGTGTACATTGTGAAGGTGTATCAATTTTCAAATTGATAAATATGAAAATAAAAATTATAACTACCATTTATTTTTGTCGATTTTTCTAATATGCGGACAAGGAAATTTAACGTTTATATATTCATACTAAACTCTAAAATTATTTTAATTTTCTCCAAATAGTTATTGGTAGATATTATAATATCTTCCTATGAACCTAAAAATTAAAATTGTACTTGAAATTAATTTTATTATTTCAGTATGAATAAAGAACTTTAATAAAGAATAAATAATTTTAGTTACATTTTACAAAAAGTTAGTAAAATTACTCATTAACATATGCCGTCGTACAAAAGATATAAGATAAAGATATTACATAGCTTATACATAAACTTTGCCGTTTAATTTATTTTCTTGATTTCCATATAAATATGTTTCTATGGTAAAGATGATTACATATATTGGATGTGTCTATAGAGCGTACGATGACAGAGTATTATTTTGACTTCAAGTACCAAACTAAAACTATCAGGAGAAATATTAAGGAATACTGCTGACTATATTTATTATATCGTGTAAATTATGAAAACATTTTCACCTCAGTCATATATAAACGAAGAATTAATATAAAAAATATTTTAAACCTTCAACTGATAAATTTATTTAGAAACATTATATTATAGGTATAAACCGGGTAACTAAATATACAACACTACATATAATATTATTTTCATAGACATGTTAATTAAGTGGACGGTGATTTCCTTAAATGTCCATGATACCTAATTGAAACACCCAGATAAAATATGATAAACATTAAGGGGTATCGTGGAAGAAATACAACCATATTATGATTTTAATAAAAATATTAAAGAACAAACGAGTGAAAAATTCACTTTTTTTTCAATAATACCCTATTTGGCTTATTAAATATTGTCTGAGAGATTTTTATCCAAAGTATAATCCATTTTGTAAATAGGTCTAATGTCTATATACATATATATATATATATATATTTTAAAAGTTAAACACAAGCAATAAGTATATTTGATTATATTTTGTGTAATTTTTTGTTTATCGGATTTTGGTTATTTATATTTTATTTTATTTATTTAAAAAAAATATCGGATGTAAATATAAATATGTAAAAAAATGTTTGAATTAATTCAAAACATATGCTTGTGTACGTGTATAGTTTTATTATCAATTATCACTTATCAGTTATCACAACATTAAATTATTAGCTATTATTTCGAATTTATTATTTGATATTATATATGATTTTATATTATTCATTACATTTTATTTTAATGATGACGGACAAATAAAACATTCTAATTTTCTTTAGTACCTAACTGTGAATAATTGATTTATACCCGTGTACGTGGCACGTATATAAGTCAATAATACCTACATGAATTATAGTTAGATAACGGTGAAAAATATTTACGGGCACATTAAACACGTAATTTAGTTTGGTGAAATTTGATCATAGAAATAAACTAGACAATATGGGTTTATGCTGTAACGAGGAACATAAAACATTAAAATGTAAATGTAATTTCGTTCATGATTTTTATATGGAATACATTTGTATCATTTAACAATTTATACGTATCAAAGGTCGGTACGTAATATATCATATTATAATGTTTGTTTAATAAAATGCCAATCCAATATTCTAACTTCAATGCAATTTATATCAAATCTTATCGACCCGAACGTAAAAATGTTTTGGGTAATTTCAATTACTATTTTTCATCTGAAATTCTAAAATAATTATAATAATATAAGGGAAAATTATTTTATTTTATTTGTATATTTTCTGTTCATTCGTTCTCTCCTTGACACTTAATCTATAATCTGTAAATAGACATTCCAAAAGACAGGTCCGTATTTTAGAAACGGACGAAAAACTATTCCGTCACTGTAGTATATATAATATATATACGTCTACGACGAAACTAAATAATTAATAGTAATAACGATTTTTGTTCACGGAATTTAATTCCAATTTCACAATTTAATTTAAATAAATATATTACAAAAAATTAAACTTAGGTTTAGTCGGTATAATTCATTTTAAACATTTATTTAATTCATAATAATTTCAAAAGGGATAGGTAATAGTTTAATTATTATTACTTAATGTGAATATACATTTTGAATATTTAGATGTTAAAGAAAATATTAGTGATAAAATAGGAAATCAAAATTATCAAAATATTAATAATTATGTATTTTTTAAAGAGTATTTTGTTTAAAAACTAAAGATAGTAAATTTTTAAAAATTAAATATTTAAACTACTTATGTACAATATCCAACTTAATACTTTGTACAATAAAATAAAATAAGTAGGTATTTATATTTAATATTTTAATACTAAACTGAATCAGAGTTAACATCTATATTATGGTTATAAGTATATTATTATATTATTTATTAAAAAATAAAACTATGTTGTATAGTAGTTGGTATTTGCGATTTTCTCGTTTGAGTTAACGATGTCGTATGTTTAAGAATACCTAATTCGTTTATTTGTATTTACTTAGTTCATTATTTGTCGTTATTTTTGTTTGGTTTTATTTACTTATAAATATTTTACGTTAACGTCGAATTGTAATAAAAATAAAATATTACACACAATATAATCAACCGATATATTAAACTACTCTCTTATAATTTATTTTAGATTTAAAATACGGATGAAACCTATGCCTAAATAAATTGCACTTATTATTTTTAAAATAATAGTTATAGATTTTTCTTGATTAATAATAGTATTAAATTAATCATTAAAATTTAAAAATGCAATATTTAACCATCAAACTGTGTAAGTATTATAAATAAAATGATCAAAAAGTAGGTATATTGTAATAATAACGTAGAAAAATATTTGTGTATTTTAGTATCATAAAGTAATATTGTATACTGAAATTATAAAAGTTATAATTATCATCTTTTAAGGTAATTTAACGTATTTACAATGACAATTTCAAACAAGTTTGGAATACCTATTAAATAATATGTTTCACTTATCTAATGAATATTACATTTTTAATATGTATTTTATAATAGTTCAAACGACGGTTTATGTAATAATTATTATTAACAGTCATGGATTCCATTTTGATTTTTAACAATCCAAATTTAACACTCCATATAATTTCTATTCATACATAATTATTTAATTAAATTTAGGAATATAATAAATTTAATATACTATTTCTTGGTATATTATATTTAAAATTGACAAAAAAAAGCGCTTTTTACACTTAAATAATGCATTCAGTTCAAATGGATTTCTTTTGTTCTATATAAATGTAATAACTTTTCTACTGCAGTTACACTATTTTTAATTTACGCAAAATCCTGCGGCAAAGAAATTTTATGAAAAAGGAAAAAAATATGTAACATACGTAATAAAAAAAAATAAATAAATAAATTAAAAATATCTCATGCGAGCAATATAAAAAATAATTATAAAATTAGTTCATTAGGACGAGCATATAATATATACACGCTGTGTAAAACTAGATAAAATTACGCGAGTAGATTTAGAGAAATAATGGATTATTTCCCACATCCCTTCATTAAAATATAACGTGATATTGTGTAATAAATGTAAAAAAATTATAAATTGTCATCGTAGAAATTTTTAATTATTGCAGAAGTTACTATACCAGAAACTAGGTAGGTAGCCGAAAATTTATATTTCTTTAAAATTAATATCATTACTAATATACGTTACGTTTTTAGACAAAAGGTATAATAGTATCATATAAGTACCTATAACGAATGTGAATTAAAATTTCGTTTACTTATAACTTTCTTTGAAATCTAAACATAAAATAATATAACCTGTATTATAAAATATTTTCATGGAGTATAAAATTGTGGTAACTTATTTAGGTACAATATATTATTATATATTATATACGCGTGCTCTTATACGTATATACGACCGTCTCCACCTTTCTGTAATACAACTATGGTTAGAATGCTATTGAGTAGAAATCAAACTGTTTGAAGTTTACATATATATAATTTCAAATGGGCGTTCCACTAGAATGGTTTAATAGTTATTAATTTCTTGGTAACGAAATGTTTTGTTCGAGTTTCCAAAATTAACATCGCCAAACAATCGATATTCAATTTAAAATATTATATTAAATAATCCAACTTATATAGGTACACTGAAATGTGTACCTACAGCGCAACGTTAACGGCTTATAATTATATAAACCAATCGGAAATATAAATATCTAGCGAAGATTTTTCTTTTTAAAAAGGTAAATATTTCAATAAAAACAATATGGCCAATAGCACTATATACAGAGTGTAACAGGACTCAGAGGCAATAACTTTTTTTATATTGAATATTTTTAAATTTTTATTTTTTGAAATTATTATTACAGCCTGGTGCTACAACTTAAATATTTTCTAATTGAATTTTAATGTTTAGGAATTCCACATAAAAAATGTAAAATTTGATTTAAAATTTTTAAAAAAATCAAGATAGCCATTTTGTAGATCTTTTGATATTTTGTTGTCAAAAGGTTTTACTAACATTGAGTCAATTATTTTTAACAATTTTTAAAGTTTGTGAAAATGTGAATATTTTTGCCGCTTATTGATCAATAATAGTTGCGGAATGCATTCAATATCGATAAATATTTTTTTCAATGAAATGCGGTCTGATTCATGGTAATAATTTTATCATTTTAACTGCGAATATTATATTATCTGAATTATTATAATAATGTTATGTTATTGTCATCAAAAATTATTATTTCACAAATAACAATCCAAAATTATTTATAAATAAAAATTTTCAGCGAGTTTAAAGTGATTTAATTAATATTGACAATGAAAAATTAAATTATCAATTTATTTCACGTTACTTATATTTTATACTACAATTCTAAATGTTCACTATTTTGTGTAGGTAGGTAGGTACCTTTTAATATTGTTGTTGATTTTTAAATTATCGATGGTATTTAATAAACTGTGAATAAATTACTGTGATTAAATAAAATATTTTTGATTTTTTTAATAATATCTACCAATGTTATTTAATATAATATATTTAAAATACGTACATTGGTAGCGATGTCGTGTGTTAACAAAAACGTTTTTTACCTATAGTATGGTATTGATATCATCAATAGTCATCCACAATTAATATTATTATAATAATTATTGTAGATTTTACTTTCGAATCACTAAAATAATATACGATTAGAGTGTAATATTTAGCTATCGCCAACTAGTAGTATTACATAATTAGATATAATATACATATTATAGTATTATAGGTATATTACACATGTATGTACCTATCATTTAAAAAAAAAACTGACTTATCTATTAAATATAATTTATGACATTGTACATTTAAAGTGTATTGTATACTTACTAAAAGGAACATTGTACATACTGTTTTATATGATTGTATAAATCACTCACCTGCAACACTATATTAGAGTAATGCAAAGATAAAATACAAAACAAAGTATATTTAAGGTTCAAAATTTATTTCGAAAAATAAAAACTACTAGGTAATGAATTACAATTTATGAAGTTACATTAAAATCAAATTAATTAATTTTATTTTTAAAAAATGTAGGTAAGCTTTTATAAGACTGCAGTAGTTAATAATTTAATACAAAAAAACTGATTGTTATTAGCTAATATACTTATATTTCCAACATCTAATTAGAAAAAAACTAAGTTTTAATTATTTAACTTCAATTTTTAATAAAATTGTAATGGTACTTACTACTGTGCCACTAATAAAATGATAAAATATTCCAGAATAACAATTGTTTGATATTAAATATGATGAATACATAAGTAATTACATAATGATTGAAAATAATAAAATAAAATGAGCATTTTTCGGATCATAAATTGACTGTACATTTCAAAACCCGGTTTTCGTTTTTATTTTGTACATATTATATACGCCGTGTCTGGATACACGGGCGATCGTGTAGATAATGCGTACACGGACTAACAGTGTAAATATTTCCCACCCGGTTGTTTAATACGTATGCGCCTGGACTCTTAAATTATGATATTTGATTCGGGGGGTTTTTTTTTTATGCATGTATAATGTATATTGTATACAATTTTAAAGGAAAACTGCCTTCCGAAAATGTTGAAAAATGTTTGTAAATCGAAAAATAATGTTACACACATACATTGAACTTCATTCAAAATTTTTTTTTATTATTATATATTGTTATAAAAAGTATTCTATTTCGTTTTATTATATCATTGTTTTTAGTACCGACAGAATATTGCTATTTTAGCTTTTAATATTTAAGCAATGGTAATACTGTATTCTGTTAATTAATATTATTTTAATAGTTGTAGGTACTTCTGTTGTATTTTATTTATCAACATAGTGTATTCGTTTGTTAATTCTCAACAATAATTATAAGAATATATAAGTTACGATGTAATATAATCTACCCAAAAAATTTTTTAGAATATATATAAGGTACATGTACAAAAAATATCAAATCAAACATCAAAATATAAAAATTAGAACAAATTTACAAGTCCAGGCACATGCGCACTAAACAACCGGTTAGGAAACATTGCTACTCAATTGTCATACTACATTCTACCAGTTATTGTAAAAAACCTACCATCAGATACGACTCTAGTAGATGGTTGGAAAATTCCCAGTGAACTTTTAAAGAACTTGGCAGATCCTACGTTCTTTGAGTCGGGATTAGTAGATTTTATTATTAGTGGAAGATCGTTCTTTGACCTTTTGGATACAAAGCTCATAAGGCTAGGAGTTGATGTATTATACTTACAAAGAACCAAATTTGGGTGGATTGTTACAGGCAAGCTAAGTACCACTTGTCTTTTAAATGTGAGTTAATTTGTAGAATCCATAGAAAATGATTGGATAGCTTTTATTGCAGACAAGGATGCATATGGCCAAGGCTCAAAAGCGTACAGGAAATATATAGAGGAGGAAGAGACTCTTCAACATTTTTAGAATACGGTTCGACGAGATCCAAAAGAATGGTTTATTTTACGCTCACCAATTACGCCAGAGATAAGAAATTTGGGATCCAGTCTAACAATGACAACCTTGAGATTTATCAACGTTGAAAGACACCTTTAAAGTTCAAGAACGAGTACGTAGATATAGGTCATATGTAAGAGGTTATCGCAGAAAACAACATTCCAAAGTATGATTACTATCTGCCCTATCATTCCGTTTTAAAGTTATCGAGCCTCCCCACCAAGACTAGAGTATTTTTGATGCGTTAGCTAGAATATCTTCAGACGTGTTACTTAACGACATCCTTATGTGGGGCTCCACGATCCAAGAACACATTTTTTCAATACTGATAATGTTTTGGAAACATCAATACTTTATTACAGTTGACATTGAGAAAATGTTTCGGCAAATTATGGTTTCAAAAGAGGATTGCCATTTACAACGCAAACTTTGGCATTCTGACCAGAGTGAAGTATTTCAAACTTATACATTAACTACTATGACATATGGTATAACGCATGCATCATTCATGCAACGCAGTGTCTTGTAGTACATAGAAGAGAAGCAAGATAAGGAAATTCCAAAGTCTCAGAGGTCATATATCGACGAAAAACTAGTCGATTATATAAACTACGATATAATCAGAAGTTAGTTCATTCATAGCCATCGTATCTACGTCTTTACATTATTCTTTTATATTGATTGTTATAATATAAGTGCTTTTGCACATATTTTTTGTGTCCATATCACCTACATCATCACCCATCCTTCATAATTTCTCATGTAGGGCACTGGGCTCTTATATCATAAATGGTATATAATCAACATATATATATATATATATATATATATATATATATATATACAGATTGTTTTTATTTTAATTTTTTGTTTTAATAAAATTTACTTTAAAATTAATAAACCGGTGTTGGGAATTGTGTCGAGTGTCTTCCACCCACTACACCGTATTAAATGCATACAGTTACTAAATTATATAACTTGCATTTTGAAATCTGCGAAACTGCCGTTATGTAAATGGTATTCAAACTCACCTATAGTTGTCGCAAAAATAGCTGAAAGTCGAAATGACTCTCTCTTTACATTAGATTTAGGTAACAAGGATATCATTAAGCCTCTTGGGTTGCATTTGTTAATAAATTCAGGTTAAATGTCACAATACTTCAGGATAGATCCAATCTTACTAAAAGAAAACTGTTGTCAGATCTTAATAAGGTTTTTGACCCATTAGATTTTTTTGGACCTGTACTCATTCAAGAAAAAGTATTCCTCCAACACCTGAAGCAGTTAATGGTTAGTTAAAAATTGATTTGGATGGAAAGATTACTACTCTGGATCGGAATTACTCATATTACTGTATCAATTACTGTATTATGTAGAATTAGACTGTATTCTAAAAACGTCTACTTTTGCACATATTAACAGAAATTAATGACTCTTGGCCAAAATATTTGAAAATGATTAATTTCCACTTCAATTAGATCATTCATAATCAAGACATCAATCTTAAACCTCGTCCAGGCATGACTGACACCTATAATAACACCACAAATTACAACGATCCATTTCATGTACTCGAATACCCAAGTAAACTATATAATATATTACTCCAATATTTTTTGGAAAATAAACACGAGATAATAGTATTAAAAAAATAGGTGCTTTTAATTTTTTGGCGAAAATATTCTATTATTAACAAATTAAAAATTAATTGATTTAGAGTAGGTAGATTATTAATTTTGTTTTACAGTTCTTTATATATACATATATATAATTTGTACATTATAGTAGATTTTAATTGGTATATATCTATACTATAACTTTTTAATTTTCTTTTTATTCGTTTAGCATTCATTAAATTTTAAATTTTAAATATTTACTCATATCATAGAGAGTTAATCATTTTTATAATCATTATTAAAATATATGTCAGTATTTTTTTTTTTTTGTTAAATCCAGGAACCTACAGTGAACAATATGATAAATTACAAGTTGATATTTTTAATTTTTGAGTTACAATACTGTATCTATATACTCAAACAATATAGATTTATATTTATATATTTTAAGATGTTATTTCAGCATAAAATTATAAATTATGAATGTTATATAATATTACGATAACATATTATAATGATGGTTTGTGATAAATCCTAAAAATATAACACGAAACTAATTTTAATATATGGACAAATTAAAGTTTAAAAATACTACACGAGAATAACAAAATAAGCAGCCTCTCACACACTAAACTTTTTAATACTAATAACTTTCTAAAGGAGACATATTAAACAATTTAAAAAAATAACGATCACACTTTTACATAATAAACTTTTTAACACAATAAGAACATTTTTAATAATGCTCCATATACTTATTATAAAAATAAGGATATGAACATTTCTATAAAAAACGGCATAATTATTATAATACTGATATAAATATTTATGACTATTATAATATATGTATAGTATTATATAAATCGTTAACCTATTGAATATACATCGTATACGTATGTGTCTCGATTTTTTTAGATATAACATACTTAAATTAATGCTACACACGCATTTATTGTCTCTGTTTGGCTAATGGGAAATAGATGAATAATATATATATATAAATAATATTAATTCTGCTCCATACATATACAAAAAATCGAAAAAATTTTCAACAGTTTAATAAATGTTGAGATATTCAAGTCCAAATAGTTGATAAAGTTATATTTTAAAATCTGAAAAATTCAATATAACAATAGTTGTGCATTAATTTAATTAAATTAAAAAAAAAATCTGCGAGTAAAAACGTTTTAGATTCTGAGCGGGGCGAGAGAGCTATTGGTTTTACAACTTTTTTTTTTTTTTTCTGCTTTTTTCGGTCATATTTAGTTTAAAAAGAAGGTTGGATCAAAATATACTTTTGTACTATACTGTATAATATATGTACTTATTAAAAATTGTATAATAGACAGATATTATATTGATTATTATATATACTCACTACTCACTACCTAATATAACTGTTTATAAATATTCAGGATAAAATCAAAGGTTATAAATTATAGTTATAGACACTAATAAATAAAATATTCTAGATATAAAATTTGCTAAGTACCTATAAAAAGTGATAGTTAGAACAGTACCATAAGACTAAAAAATATCGAAAATTCAATCCAGTATCCAAAATATGCTTCTCCCTTTTGGGTCAACTGCCACCAACTCACCACATACATTACTACCGATAAAATTAATTCATGATATCTGTATTCATCTCATATTGATTAATCTCGGTCATCGTAATATTATGTTGGAGCGCATATACCATATTCCCTTTTTTTTTTAATTATTGGAATACTTCAAAGTTATTCGTAATTATTAAAATAATTTATCAATATGAAATTGTATTGTTTTATTTTATAAGTAATACATTATGAGTGGCTAACAATATATTTACAAGCTAATTCCTGCAAACCAAAAACCAGAGGTTCTACCAGCTTACCTCCCGTAATCACCCAGAAAATCCTGAAAAGAGACGGTCTTCGAAGCAAGTGGCAGTTCAACAGAGACCCAATTGCCAAAAATAATTAAACGTCACAACAAAATGTATTCAAACCATGCTCTCCATCCACAAACAGGATGAATGGGATATGTTCCTGAATTCCTTAAACATCAATAATGAGTCATTTTAAAAAAATTTAAAAAGAAAAGGCCAAAACTCATGGCTGATTCCTCGGTACTCCCATCACCCCTCATCCGGGTCCACATTTCCTGAAAGTCTCCAATACCGTCGTAAATCGTCGTCGTAATATCATCGTAAACCTCGCCTCTAAACCTCCATCCTCAATTATAATCATGACACCAGGCACTATTGAATATTTTTTATCAAGACTTCCTGAGAAGAGAGCCCCAGGTGAAGATAAAATCTCCAACTTTTCGTTGTGCTTCCTACCTAAAAACATGATTTTGGTATTAATCAATATTATCAACGGCTATCTCCGATCTTGTTACTTTCCATCAGCATAAATAACAGCAAAATTATCACTATACCCATACCAGACAAAGACCCTTATCTCACAGACAATTACCGTTCAATTACGTTGATATCATCCCTGTTAAAACTATTGGAAAAAATCATAATAATAAATAATGGAACTTTTAATTCATTCATCCTACAAAATTCATCTCGAAAAGCGGCATTTAACTTAAAGCTCCACCACCACTCAATAACTGATTAAGCGACCTTATCGGGAACAAGCTCAACAATCCTATTTACACTGCCTACGTAATTTTGGATTTAGAAAAAGCGTTCGTTTGGGTATGGCATGACGGCCTGATTCACAAAATGACTTGTTGAATAATAAAACAAATATTCTACAAATCATCCGGTCTTTCCCAAAAAATCATTCTTTCATCATCAAAATTAAAGAATACCTTTCTTCTCATGGAGGAGTCTTGGCAAGCGTAACTCAGGGCTCGTACCTCATGACAACCCTCTACTAAATATACACTAACGCCATACCTACTCACGATAAACCATTCATAACCTTATTTGCTGATGACACAATGTTCCACATTAACACCTACAACATGAAAATAGCATAAATCCAGCTCCAAAAACAAATAACTCTCGTCCAAGACTGCTTCGTAAAATGGTGACTCCGAATAAATTTCTCTAAAACCATTGTCATGATGTTTAGCTCCAAATGAATCCGAAACTTGCCTCAATTAACCATAAATGGTACTCCTATACAGTGGTCCACGGTATCAACGGAATTTGGTGAAAATTTCAAGTTTATGGATGCATTATTTCCCCAATATTCGAACACAAAATGTTAGTATTCATACCAAAATGTCAAAAAAATTAAATGGGTATTCAAAAAAAAAAAAAAAATGTAAATGGCTAGGCTATTATAAAATATTGTAGGTACCGATTTTTAATTTTTTCTGTATGTTTCTAGAATAGCGTACTTTTAACACTGTATTAAATTTTCAGGTCTATAAAACTACAATTAAGTCTATTATGAATTAAATATCTCAAATTTTCATATTGCTATAAATAACTTAAAAATGGGTAAAAATTAATCTTTTACGTATATAGGTATACGTTTGTGGTAAAAATGTCATGTCATTAAGAACAATATTTTTGAAGTTATAATGAATTTTACCAAAATTATGTTTAACAATTTTATGCTAATTTTTTGATAATTTTTCTTACGCGTTTATCGAAAAAATTTAATAATCGAAAATTAAACTCCCTAAAATACCAACAAGTTGAAATTTTTTGACAGAAAATTGTGCTACATGTAATGATCAGACCATTTCTTCTTATAGAATTTTGGGTACTTATAGACATGAAAAAAAAAAAAAAAAATGAAATAAAAACACCATCGTAATACCAATACATTGCTCGCTTCGCTCAGAATTTAAGAATGAAAATAAAACATAGGCGATGTATTTCAATGTAAAATCACTAATGCACGCATCGCTATGCTCAAAATCGAATGGAAGATAAATATACCAACGGAAATTGTAATTTTGGGGAGCTTAGAAACTGTGAATAATGAAAAGATTTGAGATTCTATGAAAATATTTCGACCGCTCAAAATCGGGTATACGAATTTTCTCAACATCACTTTTTTGTTTATTGTCAGGCCGTTTTGGTACGTATACCGATGATAATCGGTATTACTAGTGGTTCGAAGAGTTAAAAAACACGAGTACAGAATATAGAAACAAAGGTTTCAATCACAATGGACGTTGTTTGTATACGCTAGTCTGGTGGCCGGTCCGCAATCGATGTGAAACGATACGCGACCCGATATAATGAAAAGGGTTTGCGCGAAAGAGAGTATAATCCGCAGATCGGTTTTGCGTGCACGAGGCCTTCATAATGTTGTTATTATTATATCTCATCACTATGGTTATTGTACCGTTAACATTTTGACGCTCAGATAGGCGTCATCGACGGATTCCTGTCATCATCTGTACATCGTTTTGTTTCCGAGTGGTTATTAATCGACGGATATTATGTTTAAAATAATGCCAAGGATGCCCCTGTATATACATCAGTCACATACATATTATTAATATATTACACGTACACTAGAGAATTTAAAGATACAGTCTTTGTCGCCGCGATATGCCTTAATCGTGGTGTTTTTGTTTTTTTTTTTTTTTACCGTTATCGTATAAAGGTTTACCTACATTAATTAATCGATTTTTTTAAACACCGTCAAAAGCCGATGAGTAATCATTATATTGTATAAAATGTGTCATTTGTCGTTATGTCCGACCGGGGGGGGGGGGGAGACGATTAATATTTTTAATATTTTTAATCGTCGGTGATAAACTGGTATCTTTAGTACGATTTCAAATTTAATAAAACATTTTTAAAACACTTAAACGTGAAATATTTCATAATCGAACTATAATTTTCTTCACTTAACCACTCGAGAAAAGTTAAATGTTTACATTTTATTTTTTTCTTAAAAATTGACTACAATGGGCCATAAAAGCTTTTTATACAAGTATATTATTTCTTGCTATATTAGATTATTATTATTACTTACCATTTATTTATTTATTTTTTTTTTAATTAAGATATTTTATACTAAAGCCATATTAAAACTAAAAGAAACCCAAAACGATAAAACATCTATAAAAAGGGTTGTTTTTTTATCGTAAGTTAGTTATGAATAATAAATCTTAAAAAATATTATTTATTTAACCTAAAAAAAAACTAATTTAAAATGTTTATTGGGTACCTGTACATACCTATACATAATTCTCGCTATTAATATACGATTTTTTTAAAAAGATTACATTTGAAACTAATTAACACAAACTAAATAAAAGTTTTCTCAAGTGTCCATTGTTAAAGATCGGGTTTGATGAGAATATAATAATTATTTTCGAATTTATAATATCCACGACCAGTTAAAAGATTCTTATATAATAGGACATAAAATAAAATTAATGGAAAACCCTTTAATTTTCGATACCAATCGTACAGATAAATTTTGTCTTTCACATAAAGAATTAACAATAAAATGTGTCATTTTGGTTGAAAAATGCGTGTAAATATATTTTTATAACGTAAATACGTCATTGTAAATAATAAATAAAAGCATATGTATAGATATAATAATATATTATATGCGTGTATTAAATTCCCATAATATTTAATAGAAATCGAAAACCAAAATAAACAATGATAATTTAGACGAAACAAAATGCAATAAAATGCGCAACATAAGTACCGACAATTAATAGTCCTCAAAATGTTAATCCGCTATCATATTTTGCACAAAACATTACGAAATCATAATTATTAAAAAATATTGTGAAGTATTGACGATCAATGAACAGCTGCACATTACAATGACTAAAAGTCATCCAGCATAGAATAATTATAGAATAAATTTAACATAATATTATATTATATTCATGTATAATATACATAGTTATACGTTGTAAATATATCCCTAAATACATATATATATATATATATATATATATAGCAAGTCTTAAAAACTAAATTAATTTCACGACTCGCTTGCACATAATATATAATATACCTATATTTTAATATATTATGATGATAAATTTATTAACCAGGAGATTCATATTACGTGATGCAGGTCAAGTGGTAGAGAAACATAGTAATCAGATAAAAAGATGAAATTATTATAATGTTGGCGAAATTGTACAATATAATAATAATTTTGGAACTTTTATCCTTTTATCTGGTTACTATATTGTCTCTCTACTACTTTGCCCAGCTCAGACGATACTATTTATAATATACGGTATGGCCTCTCCATATATTTTTACTCCATGAGATAAAATATATAATATACGTACAATCTACATACCTACTACAAATATTACAGAATTGTTCGTTAATATTTTAATATATAATATTTCCCTTCTGGTCCGTACCTATAACCAGTTATCCGTTATTCATTATGTAGGTAATAGTATCTTAGAATATCGATTTATAAGTGATATTGTTAATTCAATTTAAATTTATCGCATTATATTTAGGGTAATAACTTGTAAAAAATGCCAAAGTAAAAACCATCATCTATCATGTTATCCCGATCAATGTTTAAACTCCTGTTTAATTGGATTTAAAATACGCAGGTCATTATAATATCAAAGGAGCCAAACAAATGAATTTGCTATAAGCTTTAGATATATAAACGGCATATCATTTGAAATTCTGAGCGAAGTAAGGTATATATTTGTTGTGCAATGATATGTTCATTTATTTGTTTTATATCTGTATACATTTTTTCAATTGAAACAGTAAAATAAGAGTTTCAGGTAGACAATTTATTCTAGTTAATACTTTAAATAGATTATATTTCGATTTTCTCAGTAGTTTTATTTAGTGTAAAAAAATACTACAAAGAAATAATAAAAAAATCATTTATATGTTGGAAAATTAGAATGCCCGAAACTTACAGAAAATATTGAAAAGTTATAGCACTATATTGATATCGTAAAAATTTAAAAACTTTTTCACCACTCCAGTAATTTTTACAAAACTTTGAGCTCAATTATTTTGCTGTATGCTATATACAACGTTTTGGTTAGAAGAGTCGTTAGAATATTTTGGGGGAAAATCATTTTATAAAAAATATATTGTAATTTGTATTTTAAAAAGGTTAATTTTCAGTTTTCTCAGTAATTTTTCGAGCTACCAAAAATTGTAATAAATCAGAAAATATTACTACACTGAACTAAGCTGACAATCATTTTATTGAATGTAATGATTTGACATTGCTTTCAAATTCAATACAGCTACCGCCAGTATATCGTATCCGACGAGCGGTGTTTTAAATTATGACATATATTATACAATGTAATTTTAGGTAAAGAGCAGATCTCTCTCTAGTGATTTTACAATGATGTTTATTTTATCTTTCTGTGAACAACATCGATCAGAAGAATTGATCTAATCGATACATGTGGTCCAATTTTCCAGTAGAAAATAAGATTAGGATAGTATTTTGCTGAAGTAATTTTATAGCGTTTTCCATAAACCTATACACGTGTACACTGGTACACACTTTTTATGGATAATGATTATTATCAACTGGTATTAACAATGCAGTAGATAATGAAAATTCCATATGAAAGTACGGTGTATTTATCTACACGAGTGCAGTCAAATTACACCGTCAATTTCGGTGGTGTCAAGTTATCATTTATTTTGATAAGTATTTTTCGTGATAGGATAATACGTTAATCCATACATTATTTATGTAAAATTTATATTAATTTTGTAAATAGCTTTATAAAAATTTAAGTGAAATATAAACAATAAATTATAATAAAAAAAAAACAAGAAATAACGTGTTAACTAGGGTGTCTATGAGTGTATTTTTGAAATATGATTGCCTACCAAATATATTTCACTTCATATCAAATACTCTTTATTGATAATGCATTGCTGCTATTGTTGTTGCACGCGTGTAGTGTGATACAGTCTACATTAATGTAGAGTAAATAAATTAAATAGATGGAAAACGCTATTAGATTTCGATGGGAAATTTGATCTTAAAAATTAATACAAGTTTAAAAGTATGTTACTATAACTATATTCAAGAAAATCTCAAAAATTTAAGATATTTTTATATTTATTTCTATTCTTTTGACAACATTTATAATTTTGGTATAATATATATACGTTATTAGAATAAAAATTATTCTAAAGGATTTAAATTATCATAGAGCATTAATTTTACGGTTGTGTTACCTAATTTAATTTAATTTTCGGAAAAGCCTAAAAAAATTTTGAAACATCATAGATTTTTATTTATAAAAATGTACTTAAATATTGAAGTTAATTGACTTTATTAAAAGTAACTTAAGACCGGGTGGTTTTATGAGGGACACATAAATTAATTTTTAATAGGACTCTGAAAAAAGGAATTTCAGACATTTCGAATCGCCTAATTTCAATAAGATTCAAGGACTGCATTACAAGATGTGAGAAATATGTGGGATTATTAGTATATAAACTGCAAATGTTATAATCTGTTTTGCACATGTTTAAGCCGGTTCAAATGCTTCAAAAAGTTTGGACATCATGAAACTGAGTTTTATTCAATAACTGAACGGACCAACAAGTTGTGAAATGCTAGTAAACAATGAAAAGAGGTAAAACTTACACTTAATTTACGACTAAAAAATTACCTCCTAAAAAAATCGAAAAATTACTTCTCTAAAACCAATTTTCTGTCAAAAATGCTATTTCTACTCCAAAATTCGGAAACTCTTACTCGACTCTTTTTAACTGGAAAAATGTATAGCTAAGATAAAAAATGCACACATTATGTTAAAACTAATACACTTCTCATTTGGTTCAAAATCTAAGTGACTTAATTAATTAAAATGTTTCCTACTTCTAGGATTTACATAGATATGTTATATTAAATTATTATAGTAATATAGGCATATATTTTGTAGAAATATAGTATATGTGTGCTAATTATACTCATTATTCATAGTCATCGGTTTAATTAACTAAAATATTTAACCAGAAGTGCAATGACTTTGCGTCGTCCCTCTAATATATTATAAAAAGATAATGATAATATTTAAAACAATACAATGGAAATTTTAACTGTTGTGTCTTATGGATAGGAAATATTTTGAAGAGGAAACGGCGGTCTGCAAAACCAATAAAATATTCACTAAAAAATTACATTATTTATTTTTATTTTTCATATATCATAAAAAAAAAATAATAATAAAAACGAATTAAAAGTTTATTAACGTCATCAAAGTTTATTTAAACTATAAATCAAACAATTAACGTTCACATTTAAACGACCATCATTTGCCATCTGCTATATGTATAATAGTTAAACTATGTATTTTTAATTTTTTTTTTTTTTAATATGCGCAGTGATCAATATATATATATATTTATAGTGAATACGATTTATAGTCAATATATTATATTATATTATATACATACGTATATACCTGTATATGTATAATATTATGTCGGTTCTTATTCATACTGAATATAGGAGAAGAATTTTTGAAATCGTTACTGGACGAAGTACAATAAAACCGTTAAATTCGATCAATTCGAAATAGGCAAATACCGTTGTGTTCTCTATAGACACTATTTTTTCTCTCTTGGGCATAAATTGTACTCGTATTTTCGATCGGACATTTCGGTATAGTTAGTATATACCGTATAGATATTTCATCGAGGGAAACACGACGATAACGTTTAATGATGTGAATAAAAATTATCAAGTGAACAGACATCGGTGAAATATGACGACCGACACCAGGGGGTGGTACTGAATTACGAAATATCCACAACCCCCCCGCCCCTTTCCCCTAGCCAATATCCGTAGCGGCGCGCTTAACGAATGTTGACCGTTCGTTTTTCGATTATCTTTTAGGCAGTCCATTCTCGCTTGGTGCATTTCTCAGACCGTTTTCAATTGTATTAAATAACGAGCTCAGTTTTTCCGATATCCACGATAATACGGAATGTCCCCCAGCACCACCTCGTTCGTTGCATTTTATCCATCGTTCTCCATTTATTGGATTAAGACCGTTTCATTGTCGCACACACGCCCCGTCGATTTTTGTAACGACATAGAGATAAGGGGAGAAAGAAAACGTATTAATTTCGGAGACGTGAAAAATAAGAGAGTAAGTAGGTATAATATATATATATATATGTGTGAATTGGGAAATTGACAGCGGTCCAAGAAATGGAAAAGCAAATAAAACGACTGCATTAGTAACCTCTGTAGACCGTTTTGCGCTAGCTATTTACAACCCGATATAAAGAGTGATAACGCGAGTACTTACGTATTTCTATACACGGACGTCGACAAAATACACTCACAGCGTACCTATAGGTTTACTTTTCGTGTTCCCACTACACATTACAATGCATTAAAACGTGATTTTTTACAGGAAAT
This sequence comes from Pemphigus obesinymphae, assembly GCA_025469235.1. Classification (NCBI taxonomy): domain Eukaryota; kingdom Metazoa; phylum Arthropoda; class Insecta; order Hemiptera; family Aphididae; genus Pemphigus; species Pemphigus obesinymphae. The sequence goes on from JAIPRL010000138.1 coordinate 163,929, forward strand.
ATAACGATGTTAATCAATAAAATTCGTCGAAATATCTATATTGTTCCATTGTACAAAAGCTATATTCAAGGGTGTCGTTTAGTTTAATTTTAAGGGGGCAAAAACTGCAAATCTAAATAAATATATATATATATATATACCTATCCAAAAGTATCCTTATTCGATCGATATTTTAATCAATTAAAATGTTTGAATATAATAATAAAAAATATTGTCATTGTCAATGTATGGGACATAATAACGTATATTATATATATAGTTAATTTATAATTTTATTAATTAAAAGTTTTTTTAATCAATATAAATACAGTCTATTCAGCAGGATTTAAAAAATGTAATTATTATTGTCGTTATTTACTCTTCGTCATATCCAATATAGACAATGAAATTTTCATTTTTAACGTATATTATTAATTTAGTATAATCATAATAAAAATAGATAAATATTTATTCTTCTTTGCACTGGTTTACCAATAATTGGTAAAAAATTATTTTTCTTCTTTTTTTTATATATATATATATTTTTTTTTTCTTACATTTTCTCTTCTCTATATATATTTTCCTGTTATCTAAAAAAATATATTGATAGACAATAATATTACATAGACTACAAAATAGAGATAATACAAAACATTTCAGTTGGTAATTTAAAGAGTTAAATTTTTCATTTTCCCAGTAATTTTCTTAAAACAATCCTTCATAAAGGAAAATGATACTTTTGAAAATAATAGAAAATTTTTTTAAATTAGAAAATAATATTAATAATACTAAACCAAACTTTTATTAAAACTTAACTATTAAACATTTGCTAGGTGTTAAATCCAAAATAATAAAAGTATATTATTCTGTCCTATAAAATGACAGAACAACTTCCAACACCTAAATCTGAACAGCGTAATTAGAATATGTTTCAAACGTTTTAGTCTTCTAGAAGAAAAAAATCGTTGAATTTTTTTCAATGCATTTAGTTTTTACTATAAATTAAAATGTTTTAATTTTTTAGCTGTACTATTAACAATAATCAATTTTATCATTGATATCATTTTCAAAAAGAAAATTATTATATTTTCATATTTTATTTCAAACTTACCTATATTTCAATGTTTTTAAGCAATTTTCTTTGGATTACGATGAAAATAATTAATTATAGTTTATATACCTATTAATTTAAATAATTTCCAATGTATACTTTGAGTGGAGTGAAAAAACTAGTAGTTTTACAATGATATGTATATTTAATTTTATTATTCTTCTGTAGAGAACGGTTGGGCCAGAAGACATGATCCGATCGCTATATGTTACCATAATAACCATAATATTAATACTATTACCACATAAAATTCTTCAATAGTTTCTGGAATTTTTAAATTATATATTTTGTTATTTGAATTTTCACGTTTTGATATTTTTAAATACAACTAATCGGATTAATAACTATTAACATTTAGTACATTGTGGAGTGGAGAAGTTATAATATAGTCTTTAAAAACTTATAATTTAAATTATAGGTTGCCAATTTAAATTCAAAATTTGTTTTAGTATTTAGTGTTTTATCCCTCTCTCTTTTTATAAGGGAGAGGGATAAAAGTTGAAAAATGTAAAAAATATATAAAATTTAGTAGACGTACAAATAACTTTCTGAACAAAATTTCGAAAAAATTATCTATGTCCTAACGTGTAGTCTGGTTTATGATAAAAAGAATCACTCTATATATATATATATATATATGTATATATTAACTGTCTATTGTTTGATGAATATACTAACACACATAATTTGTGAAATCATTACCGATATTAAACTTAAAACTAATGCAGAAGCATTGATTTTTTTTTTTGAATTCATAATATTTCCATTATTCAACATCTGAATACGCAATATTCCACGACTATTACTAGAAAATATTATATTATATTATTTTTCTACTGACATTATTTATTATCTTACACCATACCTCAAACTATATAATTGCTTAAGTTTCGATATATATTTGTAGTGAAACCTAATCTGTCGTTTGGGTATTTTAAAGTTCACTACGTACAACTAATATAATAAAAATAAATTATACGATTCTCTAATGTCTAATGTATGTACCACCGACGTAAATATATTTAATGCAATTATGATATATTCAAATTATTAAACTCCATATATCATGTATCAAAGATTTACGAGTATACAACATAACTTGAACAATAATTTTGAGAATCTCTCAGAACTATTTGCTAACATCTGTTTTATGTGGATAAAATAATTTACAATGTAAATTATAGATGGAACAAGATGAAAAAAAAGTAAGTACTCTTATTAAATCCATAAAATTGTTTCTAACTAGAAAATGTCCAACTGAGTGACTTCTCGCACCATGCATTACGTAATGAAACTTACTTTAACTATACCCAGTAATAACATTCCTGTCGTTCTTAATATCTTTGAGTTAATTGAATTATTTTTTTCAGAAAAACAATTATATAGGTATACACATATAATTTAATATTCATCGCTTATAATGTCTACTTATATTCATTCATCTCAATCTTCCAAGTATTTTCCTCTCTTTATAAATCTATTTATTTATTGTATATTTTGTTTTGTACAGATTATATAGTATGTTATTTACAAAAAAAATAAATTGAAAAAAAAATGAAAAAATTTTGGGAACCAATTGCCAACTTGTATCCTTAATATCACCTTCAATAATGACTCAAAATGAAAAAAAAAAATTGGAAAAATTTTATTTAGTGTCCTTGAAAAAAATCCTACCTCCAAAACTTTTTTTCTAAAATATGCATTTTGGTCAGAACAGCAGGGTACACTAAAAAAAAAAAAAAAAAACCGGTCAGCAGTGAAAGGGTTAATCTATACAATATATTAATATTGTATAATTACGTAGGTTATAATTAATACTTTAGACCATCAAATTATCTTCTAAAATAAATTTATTTTCCAAAAACACATTCATTTTGAACATAAAATACTTAAAAATGTATAATATTGTATAATTAAATTAAGAAATGTGTAAATCGGAAATACTATATATATAATAAAATTTAGATATATAAAAACAAATTACCTGAAATCAATAGGTATATAAGTACAAATTGACATTTTACAACTGCTATAATATCATGATTACACAGTTTAGTATTACTGTTTCATTTTATTACATTTTCTCGGAGTTAATTGTAAATGCCTAGTGAATGCACTCGTATTAATAATAATTAGGATATTTTTATGTAAAAAGTACCTATGCTTCGTTTTTAATATATATTTTCTTTCTGTTACCATTTTTTTCATTATGATATTTATAACATATATATGATTTGAGTATAAATACGAATTTTAGTTCGATAAATAAATAAATTAAACTGACGGAGTATTTAGTGTTTTGGTTATAATTAAAATCCGCCATATTCCTAAAATTAAGATGAGATTTGTTATATACACACCTATATCGTGTCTAGAAAAACCAATTACTAATTAAATAGAAATACATACATTTTTTTCAATATCACTAAACTATACCTAGAATATCATTGAAATTAATAATGAAATATACAACTTTCAATTACGCCAGGAATTTATTATTTAATCAAATTTTTAAGAAATTCATATGTTATTAATAGATTTCTTATTTTTTTGACAAAAATACGTAATATAATAATATATAGGTACTATATATTATATATATTTTTTTTCTATATTTGACTATGAATTTACTTTGTACCTAACCTACTTTGTATTTTCATCGGGGATATATATTCAATAAAATCGTAAAAAAAAAAATACAAGTTTTTACGTGCATAAAAAATACTCATAACTCAAAAAATTGAAAACGCCGTAAAACTAAAAGTGCATTTTCATCGGATATCATTACCGTAGATTTTATATCCACTACTCCGCTAGTAGTTTTACGCATCCCAAGAGTCTTGTCCTTATCGTTAGAAAATGTGTCTTTATTTTTCTGAATGTTTTTACTTTTTTCTTCTCCTTCTACCCCCGCAGACCTATATCTATCTACCTATATGGATTTATTTTTATTACGGCCTTGTTAAGGGTTCGATCCACTGGCAATCTTGTTCGGTCTAAAAGTCACAAGTAACGTATAGTATTCGTTTTGTTATCTGTATATGGGAATAGAACTTATCTGGACGAATAACAATACACACGAATGAATAAAATAGGAAAATTTCAAGTATTTTTCCCGAGAGATATAAAACGAGTTTGTGATGTGACAAAAACTTTGCATTTCATATGCTTTTTTTTATCTGTTTATTATTTACTTACATTTTATTTATTGACATTTATTTATTTCTGTAAAATATAACAGAAATTGGCAAGTTAATAAAAAAAAAAAAACAAAACAAAATTAATACATATGGTGAACAAAAATCCATTTCAACTCGTTAATATACTATTTAATGACAAATTAGAAAAAAAAAGTACTAACTTACTACTTGGTTAAAAAGAAAGTTTTTTTTTTTATTTTATATTAAATAATTCAAACCTTTTAAATGAATGTGTCTACCTTGTAGTAATAAGTTTGTCTAAATTGAACTTTTGTAAATATTATGTGTGTATCAATTTTTCAATTAAATTTTTATATTTGAATTTCGATTAAATAAAATATTTATGTACGACAAACTATTAAAAATCATAGTTGAATTCCAAAGTATTAACTTCATAAATGTACCTACTGGAATGACTATCCAAATGAAACCTAAATACCTAATTGAGTTTAAGCAATAACATTTTTTTTTAATTAATAAAGTTATAACTTCAATTCTTCTTCAATAACTTCTTAAAATACAATTAACTAACTATAGTTGGTTTTAAATTTTAAATTATACTTGAGTTACTTTTTTTTAAGTATTGACTTTTAAACTTTACTACCTATTTTTTTTCGACTAGGTATTTAATAGTTTAATACCTTTAAGAAACAAATATATTGTATAAGTGTATGTACTATATTATTATACTATTATTTCTATTAATTATTGAACAATACTCTAATATCAATGTAAAATAAATGACGTTTATTATATCTTCAAAAAATCAATTCTCAATGAATCTATAACCATACAGCAGCTTTGAGGTTATTAACAAGTTGTTTTTCCAACAAAACTTTCATAAATGGTGTTAAAATATTGTTCCAAGTCCATAAATAATAATAAACATCAAAAAAAAAATTAATATTATAATATATAGAACATAAATATCATATTAGCTCTAGATGATATTTTATTATTGTAATTATGATGGATGAGTATTGTAAACATACACTTTTTAAATGTAAATATAGGTTATTTTTAGTTCTATAATTTTCCAAAATAATTACAATTTATACACATTATTGACGATTTTGTAATTTTTATTCTTTCTGAGAATGTGACTTATATAGGTCTTTTCAATATAAATATATTATAAAATTAATGAAATTTCGAAATATTTTCTAGTTATACAAATTACGAAAAAAAATATATATATATAAGCCAATAATAATAATATATTACAAAATAAATGTATAAAGAATTTTTTGCGTAATTTCGAATTGTAAAAAATGTATAATGTATGTAATTGTCAGAATGGTGGATATGTTACCAGATGATGGTGCGAAATTGAACAAAACATCAATAAATCTTTTAGCATATGCAGACGATATGGTATTGCTAGGAACGATATAAACATTGTAAGAAGTTTATGCATAAGACTAATAAAAGCAACAAAGAAAGTAAGTCTTCGTATTAATGAAGAAATAACAGAATACATGGAAACCATAGACAACAGTGGCGTCATTTCAGATTTCATTAGACAGAGGCAAAATTTTGATCGGTTTCTTTACAATTAAAAATGTTTTATTCCACCCATTTACCTTTCTCAGGTTGACCATGTAAGTTGGTCACTACTTCACTAGACACTTAGTTATATTTTTCTGATTTATTTATGTGTGTAGTGTATACTATATATTCTATATTTTTAATATTCCATAACAAAATTGTTAATCAAAGTTTTATTATTTTTTTTTTTAATAGACCTTCTCCATAAATAACATCTAGTCTTCTAGATTTACTATAATTGGTATCTACTATCTTCTATTACCTATTATGATTACACAACATGCTACATATTATATTATATGTTAAAAAAATTATAAATTATTGATCAAAATATAATTTATCATTTAAAAGCAGATAAATAAAAATTATATAGCATATAGCACACCAAACAAGTAGAAAAATAAATTTTAAAAAACAATTTTGAATCTAATAATATAAGTTTTCTAGTAAGTATCTATAATAGAGTAAAAACATTAAAATAACATAAATTAGGTAGATACCTATAGACCTTCTTATTATCTGAATCCTGGTTCGGTCCCAATTTTTCCCTAAAGGCTGTACAAGAACAATTGAGAGCCAGGCCGTGCCTACCTGTTTGTTATAGTCTTTAGTACCTACTAAAAACCTGCACGAGCAGTATTTTTTCGGTTCGGTCAAACCCTTTTTTTTCAATTTTTGGCCAGACCAAAACCGAGATCTTTCCATAAAAAAACTAGCCTGATCCGGTCCGAGTATTCATAATAAAAGCCTGGTTCAAATATTTATCATAAAAATCAGTACAGTCGAAATGAAAAAAAAAATCTAAAAAATTTCTTAACTTGATACAAAAATGTTTCATAGAAAAAACTGGATTATCTTGGGTATTCATTGTAAAAATAGAACCAACCAGGTCTGATACAAACACAACAGAGAAGAGAGCAATAACACAATTCCATGTCGTCTTGTTGTTTTTCGATTCGGTTCAACAATAACCCTGAGAAAAATTATGAGAAACCCCTGATTTAGGTACTTAATAACTATCTATTATTAATAGGAAACGGATTTATATGTAAATGCATATATTTATTAGAATAAGCTATTTGAAATCTGATTAGAAATGTGCACGATTTATATTATTCTTATAAAACTTTTTCACTTTTTTTTTGCATTTTTATTTTAAGTTCATATTTTTGTTTTTAACTTAAATTTTCAAGTATTCTTATTCCCAGCTATAAAAGTTTGTCAAATTACGGTTTGAATAAAAACCAAAAAATCACGAGTTTTACAACTTTCCAATGTATAATAAAGTATATTTTATCAACGGTTACAATTAATGTCGATAAAATTATATGACCTGTCAAAGATGAATCACCCGATCAGCAAAGACAATAAAATTACTTAATAATTTTGTTTGATTTTAATACCTTTTTTAAATATATTTTTTTCAATTATATTCACTTTTAAATGCATATTTTGTAGAATATCATAGTATTTGTTAAAGCATATTTTGAGTGTTTTTATTGCATATAAATCCGTTCCCTAATTATTATCTATTCATTTCTATAATTTATAATACCTACTTCAGGCTACATCTACAGCACCTGCATTACAAAATATACTGATATTTCTAATATTCTATAATTATTTGTATATTCTCTAAGAATAATAAAATGTATACTAATAAAATAATTTATATTTGACATTTTAGTTAATATTTTTCAGATATTTTTCATTTAGAATAAAGCCCAAATAAAGCTTGGATCAGCACAGTTTGAAATAAAAAAAAACCGGCTCGCTTTGAATAGTTTATTGCTTTGAGACGTTCAGACCAACCCGAGTATTTTTTTAAATTAAAAACCTGACCCGTCCTGAAAATGTTTCGATTTTAAAAAGTCCAATTTTAAATATGTATTTATAAATATTTTTCAGGTCCATCCCAGTTAAAAGCACTAATTTTGGAGCCGGTCTATAGTATCTACTATAAATCTGCAATAATCGAAATTTTTCTATCCAGTCTGAACCAATGACATTTTTCTTATGTATGACCCACCTAGAAAATAAATACATAAGTCCAGTCCAAAGTCAGTATGAACCGATTCAATTGATGGCAAAGCCGGCCATTCTGGTCTTATTAGGTCAATAGTACCTTTAAAATATATTTGTATTCTATATTATTTTTATAGGAAGATAAAGTCAGACCGGCCGATATTCCCAATGATCGGCTCAGTAAATCTTTACAAAATAGACGGAGGCAAATGCCTTTTTTCTAACTTCCCAAATGACCCGACTGAAAAACGAGTAGAAGGAATATAAGCTCAAGAAAATTTAATGGTGAGATCCTACGTTTTCAAGAGAAAGATACAATTAAATATCTGGGCACAAATAATATGGAAAACTAAAAAGGATCAAAATGAACAATAAATGATATTATGCCGTGGGCCACTTATTTAAGTCGAGGCTACTTTCAAAGAATATACAAGTCTAACTATACATCACGCTAATAAGATCAATAGTAATGTATGGGTCACAATGTTGGATTTTAAGGAATATTTAAGAGCTAAGGCTGAGGATTTTTGGAAGGAAGATACTAAGAAGAATATATGGACCATACCTTAATCCACAAATGGGGAATTGACGAAAGAGGCACAACGTAAAACTATTAGACCTCTATAACAGAGTAGATATAATAAACGAGATTAAAAGAAAAATACTAAAATGGTCAGGCCATGTGTGAAGGAAACAAGGAACGCTGATGATGAGAGTATTACAAGAGAATCCAAGAGGGAAAGATCTTTAGGACCACGATTGCGTTGGGATGCCAGGAAAGATGTTGTAGATTTTTACTGGGATGCCGATTAGCATGCACTAGCGGAAAATCGAGATGAATGAAGACATTTATGTTTGTTTGCATGTTTGGTCTAAATAGCTGTAATTCGAAAAAAAAAATGAAATATTTGTAATTTTTAAACGTATATTTGATTTATTTAGCATATCAAACAATAGAACAAAATAATTCTCGTATATCTATTAAAATATTACTAAACTCAAAAATTAATAATTGTATTCATTCCTATTCTAATGTATAGTTTTATTTAATAACTTTCGTACATTTATATTTCCAAATTTTATTTTTATTAAATAGGTACATAATATTTAACCTGGTTATGGCGAATAGCCAAAAATAGTAGTTACAAATAAACATTTTTTTTTTTTAAATACTCAATAAAGCTTTTTTAAAAGTATATCCCCTTATTCGATATTAAGATTTTTTTTCACAAGTAATAATGTGAGTATTACAATGTTTAAATGTGAGATTAGTTTTATTTGGTAACCACATGATTAAAGTTAGATCGCAATTAATTAAAATCATGTAGGTACCTAGAGTAAAAAGTATAAAGTACAATAACAATAATTACATAGTGTATATTTTCACTCTTTTTAATTTACTAAAGTTTCCATTATGTATATGCTAATGAAGAAAATTATTAGTGACACCAACGCGTATCTTTAAAATTACAGTCAACATCGATTACCTCTATATTTGTTGTTAAAAAAAGTAAATACGGTTTCATGTGTTTTCAAACATTAAATAGAAGCCATTTATGTATTATATTAATAATCACGTCTGAATAATCAAATATTGTAATAATATAGGTCTGAGTATATAAAACTAAAGTTATATATTTACCAGAGTGGATCAATTTAATTCTCTAAATTAATATTTCAAGTTACTTTCTATTAAAAACAAATCGCATGATAAAATATTTTTAGAAACAGATTGCGTAAGTAATTTACATAAAATAAATAAAAACAAAAAAAACATTATAGGTATTATGTAACTGATTTAAAATTGTTAAATGATTTCATTTAAATAAAAAAATGTCAATTATCGTTAATTTTGTAAAAAAAAAAATTGTATGAAATTTAAATTTAAAATCCAATTTTTGAGAAAACAAAAAGATCTATTTTTAACAAACGACAATAATTACATTTGAATGTTATAAAATATTATAGGTATATACCTAATATCTATTGTAATTTCTCACAATGATATATAAGAATGTTAAAAATACATCAATAACGAATTTGTCAGAACCATCCTACAAATCATAAGTACAAAATAAAAAGTTGGATAAAAACATTTTATCGGTGGGTATAAGCTATATCTCGTATATATACAAATTATCGAGACAAAAAAGGATTATATTAATTTAATAATCATGTTGAATTCTTAAAATAATCCATATTATATTTATTTCAATAGCTAAATTATATTTGAATAAATGAAAACTGCCATATTAAAATTATTTATTTTAATAATTTGTGTCACGTATATATTTTTGAATAAAAAAATGTTTTTCCAAAATAATATTTCTCTAGTAGAGTTGTATAATTACATACTAAGTATAGATTATAGGTATTATATGTATATTATATAATATTAATCATATATATATACTCGTATATATATATATACGAGTATATATATATATATATAGTATATTTAATAATAATAATAATAACAATAATTTATTTCGCAGACATAACAATTATAAGTAATATGAATTTTACACGTGTTTGCTTACCTTCTAAGCAAAAGCTTGTGATGGAGATGAGAAGTTCTTAAAAATAAATCAAGCAAACAATTTAAAAAATATTCTTAAACTAATAATTATGAATCGTATTAAACAGTATTAAAATATCATAATAATTTTACTAACGTTTTTTTGAAAACTATATCGATTAGTAAATTGTTTAAAATTAATACTTAAATATTTACTTATTTCAACAGCTATATTTGTGCAGCTTTTAAGACTAAAGGACTTATTACAGTTCGTTTTAATTGCATTTATATTTTTTTTTATACCTAGTATTATTTAGTCTATATAATAAACCTGTAAAATACATTTGTATTATTTTGATTATGAATTTAAATTTTATGTTTTTTTCTACTTTCAATAAATCTAGGAAAAATAAATATAATTTGTAATTAATAATTATTTTACAATAAATAAAAATGTAATTTTAAAAAGGACTACTTTTTTTATTTTTTCTTATTTTACTTATTTTGTTTCGATGGCTTTTAATTAGCTCTTAAACATTTAGAAAAAATTTTATTAAAAATCAACTTTAATTTCCGTCACAGTAAAAATTAAAGACATTCTACTTGCTATATAGGTGATTAAACATTGAACCATGTATATATTATATTTAAGAAAAAAATACTAATTCTTTGAAGTTTTTTATAAGTATTTTTCAAAACTTTTTTTTTGTTCAACTTAAAGGATAATTGATTTTTTTTTATATAATCCTTCAATGTTTTTTTTATTTCCAAAGAAGTTATGAATATATTATCACCCATCATCATTAAAATATCTTGAAATTGACTATTTTATTATGTTCACTCATTAACTTGTTCAGACAATTTTTTTTATATCAGTCAAATTAATATTGTTTGTTAGAAAATCTCAGATTGAAAAAATGTCAACATAATTCCGCTTGGTAAAATATTAACCGGACATATTAAACCCATTTATTTATATAAAACTTAAAAAATGGAATGAAAATGTGAAAAATATATAAATAAAAAAAAAATTAATGAATAGGTATTACATTTATTATTTTAGATTCAGAGCGAAGCGAGAAATGTATAGGTTTTATGATGATATGTTTTATTTTCATTTTATTTTTTAAAGTCTGTAATCAAAAATTCTATGAGAAGAAATATTCCGATCATTACAAGTATCGTTACTTTCTGGTAGCAAATTGTACCTTGTTGGTTCTTTAAAGAGGTAATTTTTCGATTTTTAAATTTTTTCTATAAACACGTAAGAAAAAACTATCAAAAAATTAGCATAAAAATCGGTAAACATGATAGTGGTAAAAATTCTTTATAACTCTGAAAATATTGATGGAGGCTTAAAATTTTTAATAAAATCCTATATAGGTAAAATATTAATACAAAACATCTTTTGAAATTTTCTTATTTTTACGTTATTTATAGCAATATACAAATTTCAGAGATTTAATTCATAATAGGCTTAATTTTAGTTTATAAAACCTGAAAATATAATGCACTGTTAAAAGTACGTCATTTTAGCAACATGCAAACAATTTTAAGAATTGGTATGTACCATATTTTTTAATAGCCATTTAATTTTTTTTTTAATACCCATTCAATTTTTCCGATTTTTTTGGTATTTCATATGTGTATATTTTCATGTGTTCGAATTTTGGGGAAATTATGGATCTATAAACCTGAAATTTTCACCAATTACGTCTATTAGAACATTATGAAGTAAAAAATTTAGAAAATTGTTTTCCTAATTTTGGGTTATTTACAGGAATATTCAATTTTGAGTAGTTTGATTTGAACAGTCTTAATTTTAGGGTGTAAAACCAGAAATTTTAATACAGTATTAAAATTACGTCATTCTATAGCTACGCTCAAAAAAAATGTAAAAATCGTTAGGAACAATATTTTTAAATAGCCATTTCATTTCTTCCAAAAATAATTTAATTCATAATAGGTAATATCTTTTCTACTTTATAGGAAAATTCGATTTTTTTTTTTTAATATGTATTTTTTGAACAAAAAAATAACGGTTAAGTCGGAATTTTGCGGTTGGACTGGGTTTTAATATTATTATCAAATTTAAAGGTAACGATTTTATCATATTCGTTTAATACCTATATTTTTTTTAAATAATAATAGCGGTCAACGTAGTCTAGTGGGAGCTGACAGTGTTCTCATGTGCGGGGTCATCGGAATGAATAATTGAAACTTCATTTTTATAATAGACAAGTATATTAAAGACGATCGGTTTATAATAGAAATGAATATTTTTCCAAAAAATTAATATATCAAAAATAATGAATAAATAAAAACGTTTTATTTGTCATCATATGGAAATATTAGGAAATTATTTAAAATTAATATCTTATTTTTTGGAAAAAGTACACGTTTAGACATTTACACGAGCTAATAAATATTCGTATAATTGCGGTTTGATTTAATGTTATGATTTATTATACAGTTATTAATGGTTATTATATAATTTTAAGATTTTCATGTATATATTAAAAAATTTTAATCCTTGTTTATTTCCACCATAACTGAACGAACATTAAGTTTTTTATTATTTAAATTTTAAAAAATGTAACTATGTTTACTGTGTGCAAATTATACTGTTTTATTATGTATTTATTTTTGTTTTTAATGAAATATAAAACAATTAAATAAGTTTGATATATATATATAGCGCAATCGAGATTTTAGATTACTGTCACGGTTATCTTACGGTCAAATACTAAGCCAAAAGGTAAATATAAATGACCATCCTTTAACCCTCTTAACAAAAGTTTCAAGATATTTGTCAGCGGACCGTGATAGCAGTGCATGTAATGGTGTATAGTATGGTTCAAATGTTTTACTTAACGACCGTTCCGACCATCAGTCGCCAGTCAGTATATACTTGAATTGCAAATATTTGAAACGCCAGTATACATCCCAATATAAAGTACTTAATTAGCGCGTTCAGTAAAATAAAATATGGAAACGTTTAATTTTACCTAATAAACAGCACTAACTTATATATTATGAACTATACATATATATACTATATGAAATATTTAAAAAATTTTAATTATTAATTTTCCCATAAAATTAGCTCGTTTTGCGGAATTTCGAACATTAAAATTGTTATACCTTTTATGAATAAAACAGACGTAAATAATCCGTCAAGAAATTCCTGCACGGGACTATTAAAATTAACAGATTCGTAACTCTATAGGTATTTTGTTTTAATAAAATATTGTATTTAATCTCAAGAACAAATATAAATATTTCTTATTTGCACAAAATGTTATTCGAATAAAACTTATACGAAGTTGATCCTATATATTATAATGATGTTATATATATATATATTCATTTTAATTGAGTAAAATTTTCGTTAATATACATATTGAATATCCCATGATGGTCTGACAAGTGTTGACAATCGTAATAACTGTTATATATTTTAAAAATCAAATTACTACAACCATGCACTATAATTAAAATATTTTTTATGCAATTTTAATAGATAAGAACTTAAAATACAAAATATACAATATTATTCTAATTACCAAAAGTTATAGAATGGGATAAAAAAATATAACAGAGAATGACAATAGCAGAGTTAAAAATGTTAAGGTGGATGGTTAAGTGAAAATATAGATAATATAAAAGAAGGAATGAGTATATTATAAAATATAGTATAGTAATGGCATAAGTAATAGAAAAAATGAGAGAGGATATATTGAGATAGCTCGGGCAGGTTTTAAGGATGAAAGAAACAAAGATAGCACGATTAGTAAAGGGAATATGTGTGTAAGAAAGAGAGCAAGAAAAATACCTAAAAGTAGGTGGGGTAATCGTTATATAGGTGGGCGGGTGTATGTTGAGAGGATACGAGAGATCGATCTAAGTGGAAATGGAAAAATATGGATGGTGCACCCCAAATAGTTGGAAGAAAAGGCAAAGGAGCAGAAGAAGATTCCAATTTTCAAATTAAAAAAAAAAAAGAATCAAAATGACAATTTTGATCGTTTTTTAAAAATAATTTTTGGATGAATGTTGATGGTAGAAACTTCTGCTCGTTAAAATTTTTTCATTTTTTTTTTTTAAAGTCATTTAACATGTGTGAAAATACGAATATTTTGTTCTCGCTCATACGTAGGTACCTACCAATATAATATGAGATACCCACTATACTTTTAGAACTCTTACTCGACTCCTACACAAAAGGGTGTTCCAGTAAAAATTATATAGATATCATAGTGAAATTAAAAAATTCTTCGGTTCGCTCCAAATTATATTATATACTTTGCAATGTTTAAGCTCACGAAAGAACACGTTATAACATCTATAGGTTCCACAGGTTTCTTGACCACCTTAATTTTACTGTGAAAATCGGACGAAATACGAGAAACAATATAATTATTATTATTATTAATGTTGAATTATCAATACACATAATATATTGGACGGGGTGTAAGAAATTCACATATCCGGACTGAAAATTGAAAAACGTTGTCATTTCTACCCGTCCTTATCCCAAAAGCCAATAATACGTCTTCTTCTGAACAAGCCTCTTCAGTGTGCAGGCATACTGGTTGTTAGAGGTGTGCACGAGCGGGATTTTCTAGCCCGACCCGGTCCGGCGCGTTTTGTTTAGCGATCCATCCCGGCCCGGCCCGGCAATAAATTATTTCGTACCTATGATTTCAATTAACACGACAATAATTATACTCGCGCGGGAGCTACGGGTGAGAATACATGTTCCACGAATAGTCCGAATAACAATAATAATATAAATAATTACAAGATTTGAGCCATGGGTGAATATAAAATCACGTGAAATTGATAGCGCAAAAAAAAAAAAAAAAAAACGCGAGAAATTTAAAAAACCAGTCCCGGTCCGGTTTTTATTTTAAAGAGCCTGAACCTGGGCCGGCCCCGTGCAAGTCTTCACTGCAGGTTATAGAAAATGGCTCGTATAATAATATATAAGTGTCGATCGTTAACGTGAACTTTTAATGTGTTTTTTTTTTTTCCCCCGTTAGTGTTCGGTTTATTTTTTACGGGCTGGTTGTGTTTTCCTATCGTAAACCCTCGGCAAAGCGGGCCCCGCGCGGGTCGGATAAACACGGTTTTGTTTTTCCCGATTGTTACAGTCTCGTAGGTCAAAAACAATTATGCGTGCGCGGCAGATAAAATGCTAATATTTTAACGACTCGAGCCTACGACACACCTACAGTAGGCCGGTTATTGCCGGCGTCTGCGACCGCACTCGGAAATTGCCATTTTTATATACGCTTCCGTCACCATAATATATTAACCCGTACGTGCACCAGATACTTAATGTACATAAGAGTATATAATATGTATACATATACGCTATATATAATATACAGCGTGCACATATTACACGCAAACGCAAACGTATTCGTATTGAACATTTCATAAACAACACATATTTCCACAAGTTTTTTAATCGCGTACGGTACCGACGCGTCGTCGAGAGCTTGATTATGTAAAGAAAAAAATAATAAAAATACGAGTATGTGTCTGCCGCACATCCGGACGACAGAAACGGAGAATAATATTTTATATTTATTATAATATATAGGTGTATATTTGTGTGTTACGGGTAATGTCGACGATTGGATAAGGTCGGCCACGCACTTTGGCTCAAATGTGATTATGACTGCACGATTTGAACATTATCCGGCCGACGTTAACATTAGCCGATAATTCTCTAGGATGACGTTAATTTTTCATGTTTCTGAATATAAGTTTACACTCCTAATTACGTCCGCGTCCGTCCGTATTTACGGGTTTGTTGATTTGGTTACCAGCGAGATACATGTTATTCGTTTAAAATACAATTTTCATTACGTAGTTACGAGAAAAATTGTCGATTTAGTTACCATAGGATGTTAGATGTTATTCTTTTTTCGTCAAAAAATTTTTATAAATTCGTTTTTAAAACACGTTTAAAAACAGAGAATTTAGCACGGTAACAGCAGAATAGGCTTTCCTAACTTGTTTTTAAACTTCATACGATTCTGTTATCTCATATATGTGGACTACAGTGAGAATCTTTAAATATGGGTTTAGTCTGCGTAATGAATCATTATTTAATTTCTTTTCAGTGAAAAGTTCAAACTTAAATTTGTATAGATCGATCATTAACGAGATTGTGACGTTTAACTAATGCTAATATTGTTTTAAATTGAAATAGGTACCCTTAAAAAATTTTAAATCATCTAAAAAACATTTTAACCAACTCATTAAGAGTTCGAAGTAGTAATTGAGTACTCTAATTACATTATTACTGCAGCTTTATAATATTGTTATAAATAATAACACCCTTGAATCTCAGAATGTAAATTGATATACATTTATTTATTTTGTCACAAATCATAATAATTCATAAAAGTAAGATTATCAATATAATATAAATCAACGGATACCCGTAATTCAAATATTAATAACTAAATAAGTAATTTAGTTTTTTTTTTTAATTTTACGATATAGTGTTGATAAATGTTTACTTATTAAAATGTTCTATAGAATATTTATTTACGATTTTTCACACAAAATATATCTATAGAGTATAAATTGATTTTTATCGACATAATAACAAACGTGTTTTTTAGGAGCCTATAATATAATATGTTATACATTTATAGAGTATTTAATTATTAAAGTTAATATTTGCTTTTTGTAAAATACTGTGAAAATAGACGGCGAAAAGAAACAAATAACTCATTTAGCTGCACGAGAAACATGTATTATGACACCATCATGGTCTATTAATTTTTAAATAAATGGGAGGAACGAACGAAACGATTATATTAAATTATTAAATATAGTTTTTTACTAAAAGCGTTTGAATAATATATTATGAAGGAAAATGGCTAGTAAAAAAAGCCGTACATTTTAAATTTCTTATCATCCAAATTGAACAGTTTAAACCTGTAAGTATTTTACGTATACGTGTAACCAAATATAATTTGAAATTTCATCATTTGTTTTCAGCGATGAATTTAATAAATTTAATTTGACTCGTTTGGTAAATCGGTTAAAATTGTGTTGGTACCCATATATAGATATTAAAATAATATATTGTCGTTAAGACTGAATTAGTTGTAATAGACGATATTTGTACGTTTAATTAATTAATTATAATGTGGAAAAGCTTATTTGTATAATTTAAACCGTTTCATTATTTTCTATTCACTAAGATTTTTCTGAAAAATGTTGCAATTGGGTATTGAAGTGTCTCGCTACTAAATTTTTTTAAATTACAAATGAATACATAATTTACATCATGAACATATAGTATACTGCATGTTTACGGTATACATTATATTTTTATGCAATATAATATACTTTAATGACAATGTTTAATTCCTCAAATGTGTAACATAAATTGGTATAAACAATTTTCAATTAAATTAAATTTCACAAACCATACATTTATATATAATATATACGTACCCGCGCAATACATTTAATTAAAAAAAAAAAAAACGATAGTAAATAATTGATAATTTTTTTTTATCATTCGCCATAATAATATATCGTTTTGGTTATAATATTAAACATTATGGTTTATAAAGTTTTAGCGCGTGTTTGGTTATATGTGAGGAATTTTGTTAAACACAGTACGTTAAGTTTAAATTTACTTAAACATACATTAATTCGTTTAATTTTAAAGTTTGATTTAATATTATGGAACACCTATCGCAATATAATATGTATATATATATATATATATATATAATAGGTGTACGTATATTATACATGATTAATATAGCCGAAAGTTCGTGAATTTTATATAAAAATAATTTCTTATTCATGTAACTGCGAATGTATATATGTACATATTATATTATTTTTAGACTTTAGTATAACACCTGATCGAGTATTTTGTATATTTAATTGTTATTATGGTATATTTTATAACTATTTTTGAAATGTATTTTTATTAAATGTTCTCATTTTTGTGTATACTTTCCACCTATAGTTAATGTTTTACAGAAATCAATCATATATTATTTACCTATATATTCAATATATATATGTTGGTATATAATGTTAGGTGAGGTATGTAAATAATAGTTACCTATATTATATACATGTGTATAATATTTATGATATATACTTGTATACGTATAATTCAATGTGTTTGTATACATTTATATTTTGATAAAATCAAATGAATTTTACAAAATATAGTTGATTAATTTACAAATAATAACATGTTATTTATTTTATTAATTCATGATAATATATTTGTATAAGTATTTTCAAATATCTGTTTTTAAAATAATTTTACATAGGTATTGCATATTTTTTTCAACACATTAAATATAATTTCAGATTGAATAAATAATATATAGTTTAATGTATTCGAACTGTTGTTGACTTAGTTTTATTAAGCTTTAATATTTACTCTTAATTATCATAATTTATATTATTATAATTATTATTATTTTGTTTTTGTCTTTATGTATATATTTTTTTTATTTTTATAACTCAATATATTTCTACCTACACAGGTAACTTTTTACAAAAAAATTTTTGTAATTTTATTTTACTAGTGTAAATTGATTAATTTTGATTACTTGTTCTTTCATTGTAATGATTAAGTATATAGGGAATGTACCGTTAATTATAGGCAATTATTGAATTTCATAGTTTATTTGATTTTTGATAATCATTATGATTTTTAAATTACTGCAAAATTTGATTTTTTTTATTCAAATTTCGTATTTTAGTAACAAATTAACATTCAAATATTTAATACTTTAGATATTTAACACATATTCATATACAGGACTATTCAAATTTTCTGTTATCAACATAATACATACATAGTATCATAAATTAAGGGTTCTTGTACAATTACTCCTTTTATTGCACTTGATACAATTTAAATTACCTTTAATGCATATTGTATATTATATAAAATGTATATGTATAAATACTTATGTGTACTATATTTTTATTTTGGTTTTTTAATCGTTTTTCTTTAGATTGACATGTTTGACATGTGATCGGTAAATCGTTTTATATTTCATATTTATTTTATTTATACACTTTTATACTTGTTCCTTTCTTACTTATACTTTTACTGCCTATCTATTTCATAAAATCTGCAAATATCATACATCAATAAATGTGCCCCCATTTTTATGGTACCTTTTTTAAAATACGAATTTAGCATTGACACGTATAAATATAGTACAATAACTCAAAAAACAACTCAGTAAATCACCTAGGTATATATTTTGAGTTTTCATTCAATGATTCCGAAATACCTTAATATAAAATACAAAATAATAACGTAGTAACATAAAGCTATACGTATCAAAATGTCTATAGGTAGTATTATTACTTTGTTTTGTATGATATAGATATATTTAACTAAACTACAAAAAGATATTTTTATATATTTTTTATTTATATTCAATTTTTTTCGGTTTATTTCTATATTATTGGATTAATATAGAATATACAGTCTTACACCTATATAATGTATGTATATCTCATATATTGTACAAAAAAAAAAAACTATTAATTAATAAATCTTATATTTTTATGGTCCAGTTCTAGTTAAATTTAAAATATATTAAAAAATAATTTTGTAAACTACTATAGATTTATTTAAAAAAAAACAAAATGTTCGTAACACGTTTAGGTCTCGTCGGAAACTTTTTACAGGCTCATTAAGGTGTTTGGTACACATTTCCACCACCAGTAACCGTACCAACTTGGCGACAATATTTAATTGTAAATTGTTGTATATGTATATGTGTATATTTATATTTGTAAATGCTGGTCAAGAATCTCCCCTCTCTTAGGATCGGTTTTACAATTCTGGGTTTAACTCGAGTTTAGTTGAACCGGGTTCATCAACTGAACCTAGTTTAACTCACTGTCAGTATTACAATCACAGAGTTACCTAACTGTAGTTTAACCTGTGGTTTATTAAAATTATCTGTGATAATAGAATAGTTGGGTGATAACCAGTGGCGACTGGTGGACTTTGAAAGTGGAAGGGCGATTAAAAATTATTTATTTTTGAAAAGCATGGAGTACAATAATAATTATGTAGGTACCAATTTAAAAAGTATTTGTAAAACCAAAATGAATACACTTATAGAAAAATAAATATATGAATACGTCTTACAAAAACAAAAATTACAAAATATGAAAACTTGTACGTTTTATACTCAAAATTTAAGCGTCTATCTTTCGTTTCAGTAAATAGGTCATCCAAGTTGTTTTATTTCAATTTTCTGTTAATATGATACTGAATTTTTATCTACTATATTACAATAACATAATATACACCAATAATAAAAGAATAAATTAAATAAATAATAAAGAAATATAGAAATCGTCACGAAGACAGTAAATACACGTTAACATATTCCGTATTGTTCCCCAGTCCACATGCATGTCAGGCGATTATTAGTATCGCTCCGGCGGCCACATTATCACCGAATTCCCACTCTTATGTTTTTGTGTTTTGATCGTATAGTTATGACGCTGTTCAATACTCGATAACCGCGCAGATGAAAATCGGTACCTATTTCAACCGTGCTCATTACCTACATATATATTTTTAAACTCCGATTACTTCATATTGTTTTCATAACGATGGAAAACGATTTTTACTTTCGATAATAATATTTTTAAAATACATTACAATGTAAATATAAACAATTGTTTAATATTAATATTTAAATCAATATCTAAATTGTTAATAAATAATTTGTTACAATTTTAGAGGAGGGCGATCGCCCCGTCACCCCTATACACGAGCCGCCACTGGTGATAACAGTGAATACATTGATAATAATTGTATGTTTGTGGTATGATCAATGTCGGTTTCGTTTTTATTGTTCCTACATTAAATTAAATTTTAAAACGACTTTATTTAATTTATTCACATAATAAAAATTATGTCTGACAATGAAAACTTAACGGATAGCGAAGAGTTTATGGAATTAGCAGTAATCATAGGTTTTCCTCGAAAAAAAAAAAAACGTTTCTTGAGCGACCTAATCATTTTTTATAAAGTGGAGAGATGAACAATTCTTTAGTGGCTTTCGTCTATCTATGAACAGTGTATTTTTCATTCTAGATCACATTAAAGAAAATATTCATCACCAAAAAATAGATACAGTATACAAGTACTATAATTATGGGAATCTATGGGACACACAATTTTGCTGTATAAATTCATACGAAACTGAAATTTCAAAATTATTAAAAATATCGATATCTCTGTTATCAACATTAATGAACCACCAATAAAATTTAAGATCTCGGTTTAACTCACTGAAATCGGCGGATCACGTAATCCGTGGCTTAAACTAGGTTGAGTGAATTGTAATACACACTTTTCGATTTGAACTAGGTTTAAACTCTGAACCAGGTTTAAACTACTATTGCAATACCGACCCTTAATTGCAACATTTAATGGCTTCCCACGATTATGGGATCCCGTTTTTCTTTCTTCTGTTTTTCCACCGGTTCCAGGTAACTCTCATCTTAAAATCCGTACTCAATATTTTACCATAATTTGCACATCATGGAGATGGAATAATAGTTGGAAGTCCCTACCGCGATAAGCTTCACCGAAGGGCAAGAAACGGCGGATGGCACAGCTTGCTCGTGCCTATACATCGGGTAATATATATTTTTTTAAATATTTTTGTATTTTAATTTACCTTGGCCGGTATCATTTTCATTTGTTATTAGGTGTAATTGTCCGATCGACTCCAATAGATTGTCGACGGTCCCTCTCATAAGGTTCATTTGTGAATAAATCTATACATAATTTAGGCACTATACTTACTATACTTATTGTACTTATCACCGTTATTATTATTATTATTATTATTATTGTTATTATTAATAATCGTGTCCGAGTTTTATGCCACAGGCTTTCTCGGCGACCAACTTTCTTTAAAATAAATAAATAAATAAATAAATAAAATAAAAATATTTTCTTTTGTATTGAAAAAAGTATTTGTTTCTTAGCATATATCAACTACCTATTCTTAAAAATCCTACGACCCCCTTCACCAATATGATGTTCTACGAGTCATAGGTTGGCGACCCATGTCTTATCAGTGGCTTCAGAAACCGTATCGTTACACAAATTATTTCCATAGTTAAAAATTAAATGATTTCTTGTACTTTACCGAGGATCAATTAATTACGAAATTTAATATTTTATTAGTGTATCTATATATAATATTTTCAATTGACAAATTAAACATGATTTAATAAATATATTTATATTATATATAATATAATATATATACGAAGAACTAAATATATGAGAATTAATGAACTTTCTATTTAGATGCATTTTTTACGATCATTTAATATAATATAATAGTTTATTAATTAATAATTATTTTTACGCGTAATATAATTTACAATATATCTCACGTATTTGTAGTTTTAATATGTTTTACTTTATACTAAAATAAAATATTTATAAAATATACTTATAATCGGATCAGAAATTAATTAAAATAATGAACATGAACATAAAACCATAGTAAGTACCTATAATAATACATTAAACTAACTTATAAAATATAAAATGTCTAATATAACAATATTATTAATAAATTAACCCTTCTGTGGGTATTACCTATTTATTTTCACTATAATTTATTGAACGAAAAAAATCTCTTATAGAGTAGGTAATCAAAGACAGGAAAAATAAAACTGAATAGGACATGTTAAATCGGAAAATGAAAATGAAATGAAATTAAAATTCTAATTCGAAGACAACATTTTTTTTTAATGTTAAAACGATCTTATTTTAAACCACCAATATATATTTTAGACAGGATGATTGATAGACAACTAGTATAATGATAAGTATCATTTTAATGTTTTATCTAAAATATATTTTATATACAAAATTATCAACATTTTTAAATATGGAATGTATGAAAATTTAATTTCAACTCAATTATACTTAATCATCAAAATAATTGTAAAATATTTACAATAATTCCTGATAGTATAATATAATATATTAATATAACTTTTAATATCTGTAATTTCAGATATGTTTTGTATTTATTATGAGTTAGTATTATAATATATTTACAATATGATTGTATATAAATATGATATATATATATATATAGTATTAACAAAATATAAAAAAAAAACAAATATATTAACAAAGAAATATAGGTTACTTATTCAATAGTTATGACAATATTTTATTTGTTTATGACATCTATAATTATGCAATAATTTATGTACTCGTATATTCCACATTTTAAACCCATATTTTAACCTACTAAGAATATTGCGGTAAAATAAAATAATTACAGTTTACGAGTATGTGTTTTAACGAGTCACCTGTTGGTATTTATTTTCTTAGTGTATTTTGGTTAGAAATATAAACATAAACAATGAAACATGTATTTTTATCATTTCTAATTATTTTGCAGCTCCATTCCACAAAAAATCTTCCTTTATGAACGATTTAAATTTTTTAATAACACATTGTTTTTTCTCAAAATATCATGATTGCAGTTTAAATATTTGGAATTCACTGAAATTTTGTAAACAAAATATGTATATATAAATATATAAAATATGAGTGTATAATATAAATATCTATTTGGTAATCGTTTAAATTTGATCACCATTCTGAATCAAAATCCGTTTTCATTATTTTATATAACATTTGAAAATAATAATAAAAGATTTCATAAAAGAATTGTTATTGAACATTTTCGATAGTTATAAGATATGCGGACACATGAAGCCTCATTAAATTCAATTTTCATATCTGTAAAACGAAAATCAAAAATAATATAAAACTAAATTTATAAAAAGCCAACATTTTCGAAATCGTTTATATTATACCAAAATAATACATAATTTAAAATATAGAAAACAAAAATTTTTATAAACAATTTTCAAACTAACTGGAAACTCATTACATACAATTTATATTTTATAATTAATCAATATAGTATCTAATAATACTTTTTAACCTAAAGACTTAATTGTTTTTAAATTTCAACAACTAAACTATTTTATTAAAAAAAAAAAATTTACAAATAGTTTCACATATGTTTGGCATATTTTTATTATTATCATTATTATTAATATGGTATTCCTTGAAAAAATCATAAAAATGCTTTTAAAGCATATAATTTAATGCCCTAAAAAATATGTTCATATAAAAATGCAAATTTAAATTATAATTAAAAAGTTAAATAAACTCAGTGGAATTCACAGGGATTTTTAATAGAATACGATGGATATGTTGTCCGCAATGTGTGCCATACGAGGCTTCATTTCTCCTAGCTCCTCTAATTTATTATTATAAATATATTGTAAAATGTACATAACAACGCTTTCACTAGATTTTAAAAATCTAACCCAATTTCAGTTAGTTAAAGCCTTATAGTTGTTATAAAAAGTATAACTTAATATAGGTACTAAAAAATTCAGATATTTTTTCGATACTTCAATATGCAGTGACATTTGATTTTGTAAAAATATCATGTATAATGTTCATTGATTTTTTTTTTGTCTTTTTAGTTAGGAGACCTTATTCTCAAGTGATATGCGGATGATCATCAATACAAATACGTGTTTACCACGAAAATTTATTAACCTCCATGTTAATTTTTGTAATTGTTTGGGCCCTCACAATTAAATAGCATATTGATTATAATATGGATTCATTTTACTTATATGCTTCTAAATAATATCTATTGCAAAAATTCCAAGTAAAACATTTTAATTTTCTAATTAATTCTTAATTCTCGGGTAAGTGATAGTGGCAAAAAATAGTTTTACCAATTTAATTTTAATTTTTTTACAATTGGTTGTATCTAATTTATTTGTCAGAATATATTTTTAAAATACTACATAAAATGTACACGAAATTAATAAATATCTTAAACTCAAGTTTGATAATAATAGTGATTAAACTCTAAATTCAACCAAAAAATCACAGTTTAACATATGCTACGTGGAATTTAATTTGTAGCATTTTGGTTAAATTTAGAGTAGGAGAGACTTGTTAACAATGAGACAAATCACTTAAAATTATATCATATTATGTTTAAATAAATCTTTTCTGCCAATAAAATATTTGGTCGTATTATTTGTTATGTTCAAACGAAGTTTGAATGGTTTATCTTTATTATTTCCCACGTATAATACGTATATACATAATACAATATGTGATCTGTATTATCAAAAGTTGTTTTGAAAATTTTAAATATACAATTTTTAGTGAAAATAATATTTGAATATAGAAAACTTAAAAGATTATTATAGTTAAGCAAAGTATTCAGGTAATTATACACATATTTATCGTTTTAAGTTTTTGGATCATTATTTAAATCACGTTATTTTGTATGATTTTGAAATAGTCCAAAATGAGACACTATTTTTATATAAATATATAAATTGTTATAATTAAAAGAAAATACTGCCATATTATGTTTTATGTTATTATTACCTAATACAAATTATTAAAAAAAAACCGTTTTAATTTATTGTATTATGAATTTGTATACCTATATCTAACCTACTTAAAATATTTCAATAATTTATAAAAATATATTTTTACTTTTGTAGGTTTATACTTAATATATTTATTTTTCAGACGTAATAAAGTAAGTAATAGTAATAAAATAATGCATTTTATAGGAAAAAAATGAATGTCTCAATATATACCATACGTTGTTCGTTGTGTACCTACTTGTTGAATACAGTATACACAATGACAAAATTAATTTTTTTTCTTAAAAGTTGAATATATCAAAAAATATCGACACAAAAAAAAAAAAAAAAAAAATACATTTTTAAAACCTTATTACTTGTTTAAATTAAAAATAAAAAAAAAACAATTTTTTGTCTCTTTGTTAACCAGTCTCCCCCTGTATGAACACCTATTATTATCTATCTATTATATTATAATCCAGCAAAGATGAGAATAAATATAATGTCTGTGCGTTTATATTATTTTGGATTATTTGTTTAAATGTGAGTTTTTGACAGAGAAATGTCTTGAAAATCGCAACGAAAACGTTTTTTAAAAATTTCGTATGTAAATATTGGAATTCCGACTTTTGGAAACAATTCAATAATAATAATAATAATACAATATATCGTCCAAAGTATCGCAGTAAACGAAAAATAAAATAACTCAGTATATATATATATATTGCATTTATAATAAATACGTTATTAAGAGTACGGGAAAAGCTATATTTTGATAATAACGAACACACGTACCTGACGAAATTTGCGCGAAGATCACGAGGGCAGCGGTTGCTAGGAGGGCGACCCGGTGGCCCATGGTCGTCGGCTCGCGCGACACTGCCGTCAAACCGCGTGCTACGTCGACACGTTTACAGGTACGGTCCTGCCGGCGACGTCGGGGCGCGCGTCCCGCCGGCGCGCCGCGGCATTCGAACGTCTGGCCCGAAAGCGTGTTCGGGTGGCACGCCCACCGCCGCGCCAGCCCGTCCGTCCGCACGACGGCGACACGGGTGGGGTGGGGGGCGGCCGCGGGGGACGCGAAACGCGTGTTCGTCGGGATGCTTGTAACAGGGCCGTGTCGGTCCTTCCGCATGGACCGCACGCTCCTGGCCCAGTGTCCGTCCGGTCGTAATAATATTCTATATATTATGATATCACTCGAAGGGTCCCGTGCAATAACCAGATGTCTCCACTTTTTTTTTTTTCTTCCAGAAAT
Organism: Pemphigus obesinymphae; assembly: GCA_025469235.1. Taxonomy (NCBI): domain Eukaryota; kingdom Metazoa; phylum Arthropoda; class Insecta; order Hemiptera; family Aphididae; genus Pemphigus; species Pemphigus obesinymphae. The sequence continues at coordinate 191,081 of JAIPRL010000138.1, forward strand.
CCGGTTTATTCTAATTTCCGACAAAGAAAACCGTAGTGTACATATTTTATGTGCCCAAGAACGATACGAATCCGCGCATTATAGGGGAGGGTAGCCTACATTGGACCACCGCCTAATTTGGACCACTCGTTATCTCGTTTGGTAATGATCAGAAATTATCAAAACATAATAATAAACGTGTATAAACACTTTCTAACGTATTTGGAATTATCACACGTGCTCGTTATCAGTCATTTCAATGATTATTCTACATTTCGTAATAACCTCGAATTTGAAGTTATTGTTTCTAAATTTTCGTAAGAGTTTTATTGGAAAATGATTTGTGTAATGAACAAAATGTTTTTATAACTTTTTATTAGGAATTTAGTTCAGTTTTACGTAGTTTTAGTTATTTGTTGTTAACTTTGTTATTAAAATTTACGTAATGATATTTCATAAGTATAATAAAGTTGCTTATATTGGACCATTTAGTGTTGCCTAATTTGGACCACTTATTTTATTGCAAATTCTATTAAAAATAAATTTTATAATGTCAAAGGGAGGAAGTTATAATAAATTGACCGAAGATGAATTGCAGATGGCTGTTGTACCGTATAAAAATGGTGATACTGAGTTGAACAAGTGTGCAAAAATGTATGATATTCCAAAACCTACGTTAAAAAGGCATTCAGAAAACAAAAATAGTAATGTAAATCTAATGAAAGAAAAACAATTCTCAAAGTTAAAATTAAATTAAAATAAACCTTGATATGTAAAATTATAGTTTAGATGTTTATGTATTAGTTCAACGCAATTTTATTTTAATACAATTGAATAATTCGCTGGAAAACTATAAAATGTCGAAAGTGGTCCAATATAAGTTACTCTCCCCTATATGCATTATATACACCAATTAGATGAGGAGATGACTTGGTATATATATATACAATAATCTGTATGCAAGGACCATGTATATCCAGAGATACCGGGGGGTTTTTTTTTACCGTTAAACATCGACAATATTGTACATGTGTGATTTATACGTGAATTTTTAATTTTAATAAATTTTATTATTATGTTGATGAATTAAATATATATTTTCATATTTTAATTCTATTGTTATTTATCATATATTTAGGGTCAAAAACTAGATATCTCCATTATTTGACTTATTAACATTAAATTAAGAAACGAATTCAATGTTTTATTATTATATAATCTGATTATAAAACATCAATCATTATATATATATATATATATATATATATATATTCAACTATTTTATTTATACTTTTTGAATTTTTAAAAATATTTTCATTTGATGCATTTTTGAGTTAAATAAATTTACAAAAATCATCACACATTTATGGGTAACAATCAGATAACTGCATGACTTTATAGTTTTTAAAATTAAATGAAGTATTATTATATAATTAGAAACAAATTTAAAACCATATGATTTAATAGCTATGTATCTAAAGAATTCAAATATTTGTTTATAACCACTGTTCTATTATGATGAAATTAATAAAACGGCTTTTTATTCCTCTTAGAAAGTTTCAAAATATGGAGATATCTGGATACACGGAACCCTGATGCGATCAGTTTGCAAATAATTATGAATGTTTTCGCGACGTACCTTCCACCCCTCTACTTCATCCAATTCATCCCGGACAAATTGTCAATTAATTGTGAATAATTGTAAATCCAATCTTCAAATTCATAAATTATCAGGACCCCGAAAAACCCAAAACGAATATGGCAAGGTTAAGTACACGTAGCTTCCTCTCCCCGCTTTATCTAATGGACTTCGAATAAATCATAAACGATTGTAAATATAATTGTAAATTAAATTTTTTGAATTCGTAATTTTTCAGGGACCCCAGAAAAACTAAAACATATTATATGGAATGCTACACATCTATTTTAGCGGTATTAAAAGGACGTCGCACACCCGATTTTCAAGGAGATTTGTATAGGCATTTTTTATGAAATTAAATATACGAAAATCTAGTTATGTATAAATATTTGAATATATTTTTAAATAATTTAAAAATAGTTGTAGACTTGTAAATATATTGTAGAAAGATGAAATAAAAAATACATTATAAAGAACAAAATTATCTTGTGACTGATAGAGCTGATTTTTGATATATGAAATATTACACATTTTATAAATTGTTAAAATATTAATTTTTTAATTTTTTTTTACCATTTCATCAAACGTAGGTATATTGCACATACCAAAAAACGGCTCCATCAGTCGCTAAATAATTTTGTTCTCTAATTTTTTTTTTTTTGATTTCATCTTTCTATAATTTGGTCAAGTGGATAAAAACAAATATCATAATTACACGATAATTAAAAACGATATAAACACAATTTTTAATTATTTTAATATTTTTAAAGTATTTTTTTTTTTTTTTTTTTTTGTTTAATTGATGTATAACAAACATATATATTTTTAAAGTCATTGAAAAATAGTATTGTGTCAATATTATAGAAAGATGAAATAAAAAATTATTTATAAAGAACAAAATTATTTAGCGACTGGTGGAGTCATTTTTTGATATGTTCATTTGTACACATTTTATAAGCTATTAAAAAAAAAAAAAAATGAAAATATTGATAATGGACATAAAATTTGTAATAATGCACATATAAATAATTGGCTACACTAGTTTTGTTTGCATGTTAATAAAAATAAAAATGCTGATTGTTTATCATTGAAAAATTGTCGGTTGACGTCCTCTTAAATCACGTTTACGCTCTAAAACTACAGCTCGTGTCGGTTTGCAGAGTTGAATTAATAATAATAATAATAATTTATTTGCCAAGAATTTACAATTTACAGTAAGTGATATGTATAACATGGTTAAATGGCCCATCTCACCACTGAGGATAACCTCTTATCGGTGATGATGGAGTACAGTTAGATTATGAATATACATTTATACATTTTATAATATTTTTATTATTTCTGAAATAATTGATTATAATTCAAAAACATAAATAGCAATAAATGAATATATAAAAAACAACAAAAATGGACAAAAATAAATAAAAATAAATAAATAGAAGAAAAAGAAAAATATTTATAATTGTATGATAATTTATAAATTCAAAAACGGGATTTACAATTTATTGCTAATTTTTTGAAATTTATTCGGAGTCAATCGAATAAAGTTGGGGTAGGCTGCGTGATGATTCCCTCCATATTTGTTATGATTTTTCTGGGGTCCCTGTTCATTTATAAATACCGAAATAAGTTTTACAATTGTTTATGATTTGTCTGGAGTCAATTGGTTTAATTGGGAGGGGGGAGGGCAACATCATGTACGTGATCTTGCGAGCTTTAAACGTGTAAAGGTTCTAATAATCCCGTTTTTTGTATGAAATGAAGTGTATTTGTGTACATTGGCCGACAGGGAATTTTTAAGGGAACTTCCGTGTTCAATATACCCCTGGTTAGCATTGATGGACATCCAGTAATAAAATAATACTATAACTGACTGGGTGGCCTCTTTATTACTAAAATATATTTTTGTATAGGTATAATATTGAAATATACAAAAATTTTATATTTATCAATATAAAAATAATGACAAATAATATTTTATTCAGTAATTTATAACTTCAAGTTATTATTTTTTAAAAAAACATTATCAGTTCTAATATTATTGAACATAAATGTGATAATAAATTAGATTGCCTAATTATGGCAACTTTTTATTCTGTGCATGATGAGATAGAATATATATACATAGATTATATACAGATTATATCTATAGGTATAATCTGTGCTGGTATAAGTACTATTAATTAGTGTATTACTATATTATACTATTACTAATAGTTTTTGTACTTAGGTATATAATTTTATTGTTGTGTTATCATATATATAATCAAGTGCTTCTAGTTTTTTTTATTGATAACTTAGTTGAAATAACTACTGACGGGGAAGCTGCTAATATAAGGAAGAACTCAGGTTTATGGACAATTTAACAAGATAAGATATAATTCTAGGACATATAGGTTATTAACAGTTTGGTGTACTTGTCATCGCTTAGATTTGGCTATGAAAGTAGTAATTTCAAGTGTACCAAAAATGAAAATATGACTAATGAATTTGAAAAACATACCTTCATACTTTTACACTGTGCCTTTATAAACTAAGCTTTTAATGCAACAATTTGGAGAAACAAAGAAGTTTGTTACATTTCCAAAACAGTTTTAAGTTCGATCTGCTGAGCACACTACTAGGAACATCACAGTACTAATTTTAAATAACTTTTCAGAATGTAAATAATTCTGGAAATACATTATCTTCTATGAAATTAAGTTCACTAATACTGATGAAAATACAGCGAAAAGAATGAAGAAACCTTAAAATTAAAAATTCCTGTTGTCATTGTGGATAATATTACACTAATAATGCAGTCTTTACAACAGCAACTTCAAAAGACTAATTTAATTATATCTGATGTTTTACCATCTAGGGATTCTGCTATTCGAAAGTTATATATTTTCTGGACGTATGGAAAGAAACACATTTTTGATCGTGTAACGACGACGTTGATGAGGATGAAAATGAAATAGAATGTGTTACAAGACATCAATGCATAGAAATAATTTGAATTGAAGAGTCAATAATACATTTGTAAATTATAAGTAATAATTGTAGATTATGGAATGCTATCAGACAAGAAATTGTTTTGTCATTTATACATTTTTTTTTATGCCAGTATCTGAATGTCTAGGAAAATGAAACTACTGATCGCGTAATTAAATTATGTTAAATAAACCCTTTGGTAGATAAAGTTTTTGGTTGCGATAAATTATACTACCTTTTGTAATTAATGTAACAGATTATAGACCAATTATATAACAAATTTTTAATAATGATAGACGTTTTTAGGTGTTGGTAGGATGTGTAATCCATCTATGTCATAGAAGTAGTTAGTTCTTGATCGTCGTCCCATTATTTTTCCTTCAAATATGTTATAAAGAAAATAATTGTGATGGAATTTCCAATTTAATAATCTTTTTTATATGTTGTGAATATTATCATTATATTATAATACACGACAGGACGCTTTTGTTTTTATTCTGTTCGTTGTTTTCCATCCGTCGTGCGATATGCACCCGTTGTCGTAAAAGTTTGTAAAAAACGTTTTATTATGAATATCCGATAACTTTTTTTTTTTTATCATAAATCGAGTTAGAGCTGGTCACATTAAACTGCTTTTTCTTAATGAATAAAAAATTGACTCGAATAGTCAATTATGAGTGTAAAACGCGTGGTGATAAATAGGTACGTTTGCATCACGTATAATATTCATTTATATGACGCACTGATCACAAATGAATATTTAATATTGTATTGGTCAATTTTAATTGGCTCGAATAGCTCAATAATTATTATTATTATTATTATTATTATTATTATTATTATTATTATTATTATTATTATTATTATTATCACTTACGAAATTGTTTTACCTCGTCGTTATCAATAATAATTATTGTCAAAACGACTGTTATATATGTGATTTATTTTATGATGTATTTTTATGTGTATAGTATGTATTAAATTATAATTTATTTATGATATAAAGTGGCTGGCCAGTGTACGCAAAAACGAACTGTGAATTATTTTATTGTTATTAGTAGGGCCCGGATCTATATGTTTTAAAAACTTTAGAAAAATACACAATTAAAAATGCATTTATGCTTTTATTCTATAAAAATATGCCTCTTAAAATTAAAAGATATACAAAACACAAATTTGATTAAAAAAAAAAAGATTTTATTATTATTATTTTTATTTTTTTTGTTACCCATTAAATTGTTTTTTATTGTTATTTATGAAAATATAACCAGGTTTCCGAAAATCCGGGCAGTTATACTAGAAATTTTAGGGGGAATAGATAGGTAGGCAAGTGAATTTGTAATAGGTTATTATTTTTTTTTCGGCCCTTAAGACCATTTTGCAATTCTACAAATCTTCTATTCTTCTCTATTCTCTGCTATTTTCTTCCAGTTCCGGTCTCTATATTGTTCTCCTATGATATTTAAAATGTATTTCTTAATGCAATCCTCCCAAAGTAGTCTTGGTATACCTATAGGCTTTTTGCTTTTTGGATTTTCTTGGAACACCCTTTGTATCATGACATTTTGTTTCATACATACATGACCTGCGAGAAGATAGTCCGCGTAGATGATGGTCAACGGTGACCAAAGTATGTGTCACGCGAGTGATAATGATGATGATCTGCAATGGCGGTGGCCTTGTAGTCGGTTATCGGAGTGATCAGAACTGATCATCGACGAGCAGCTCACCGGGTACATAATAACTATAGATTAACTTAATTTATTATTTCCCTAGTTTTTTTCATATTACGTTTAGCATTATTAATTTTGTTGAGATAATACATATTTTCTGTATTTTTAATGATAATATTAAGTAAGTTTCTATCTTTAAAATTTATTAATGGCAGTTAAAAAAACTTCATTAGTGACTTTATTTTTTAAAACGACTGAATAAAGATTTTTCCTTTTCCTAATATACGTAATTATACCAAAAGTTATCTACAATTTAAGATTAACTGTTTTAGAAATTTTTTACCTACAAAGAACAAAAAATGATGAATCAATGAATTCTTCGATTTCACTATTAAATATGTACAAACAATTTTTAACATATTTTCTAATAAAGTTTTTATTCCAGTTTTATTCAATTGCTAATGAAATAAAAGTATGTAATTAATGAAATTGCATTTAATTAGGATATTGTCTTTGGGAGTAGTTTTGTTATAATTACAATTATTGATTATATTATTATTAAAAAACTATAAGGGTCAGTAATAGTGATTTTAATGATAAATGAGTTAATTAAATTAGGATAAAAGTTCTTAAATAAATAATGACCACTAAAAGTTTTTGATGTATTTTGAACTCTAATAGGCTTGTTAATATAAGAATAAAAATTAAATTGTGTCAATATATTTAGATGTTCTATAGTGTAAGATGAGTTTTAGTAGATTAATGTTTAATTCACCATAAAAAATTAGATTACTAAAATTAGCACAGGACGATATATATTATGATATGTGTCTAAACTTTCTAAAAAGGATTCAACATTATTATTATGGGATTTATCCACAGCAGTGACTAAAATTTTAATTTGTTTTTTATTAGAGTTATTTATTTATTTATTTATATTAAATACAGGGCGAGCCCAATTACATTGTATAGTAAACATGAAAATCAAAAAGAAAAATTACAAATAATTAAGATTAAACAGACAAAAATTAACGCTAAGAACTAAGGAATGAAGGGTCCTCATTGGCCAGTTTCATCATACGGACAGTAGGGCAATTAGTTAAATAATTACTGCGGCTAAAAGGAATACGGAAAGGGAAGGAGTATCTGGAATAAAATGTCGTAACTCTGAAATTTATTTTAGACAGGAGGGCAGGGACATCGACTTCACCATTAATAAGTTTAGAAAGAAACGTAAGATTACCGTGTTTCCTCCTATCACACAGGGTATTTCAATAGCATTACAATTATCGATTATATTTTTATAGACGTTATTAACTAAACAATTATTATTAATGAATAAAGTAACAACATCCGAATTATTGTAAAAACCTAATGAATATAAAGTTTGGTATCCTTCAATTACAAAATTAGTTTCCTCAGCAAGCCAAGTTTCACTCAGTACAATAACATCAAATAAGTCAGTGCTTAAGAAACAAACAAATTCATCAAAATTAAATTTAAACTACTTATATTCATACAAAATATTGATAACTTACAGTTATTTAATTGTGTTGTAGATAAGTTATATGATTCTAAAGTATTAACATTATTTATATTACAAACATCAGACAAAATATTATTAAAATTAGAATTCGTAATTTATTATTATACAGAAATACTAAATAAAATCAAAATTATGAATAATTATTATGGTTAAATATTATTTAATTTAAGCAAATCGTTAATGTTATGAATTCTAATGAGGCGACAATTTTCATTAACTTTTATAAAAAATTTTTTATCAGTACACCAAACAAATTTAAATTAACCGGATTTTTCAAGTATTCTTGTTTCATAAAAAAGTTCTCGGCATACACTTCGATAATCAGAACCAAAACTGTTTGAAATAGTTCTATCATACAACTATTTTTTGTAACTATTTTTTTCCATTTATATTTTAAATAACTAATTAACGATTCAAAATTCTTACTAATAATTATTATTAGTACTGTTAAATTAATCAAGTAGAACTTTGTCTAAAAGTGTCTGTATAGGACGAATGAAAAATGTTACATGAATACATTCAAACCTTGAAAATTCCATATCTGGAACAATTTCAGAAATACAAAATAGAACTACTATATATGAACAATTTTAAGAAAACCGAGTATTTTACACTTGAAATATGTTTAAATATATTATGAAAATAATTAAAAATTAAATTTGTTTTATTAAAACTAATATTATACGTTCACCATTATTGTCGACTAGACTTTTGAATTAGGTAATTATATTGAACTTTACTTCAAAAATATTTGTTAAGACGGAAACCATAAGCAGAAAGGTCACATAGTTAAGCTCTGGTTGAAGACGCTTTCGGCTTTCTCCAACTTTCATTACGATTACGTAATCTTCAACCTTTAAATTTGTTATTCTAATTTTAATTTTTAAGGTCATCTATGATTAAAGATATAGACTAATAACTTGCATTCGATATATACGTAGTGTGGGAGTGATTATTAAATAAATAGAATATATTAGTAGGGATTAATTATTATTTAATTCGTAGATGCAATACAAACATTAATTTATAATCAAATACATTCCAATCGATTTGTTCAAATCAACTATACACCGGGAAGTCTTCTACCCGTAATAGAAGGAAGATCATAATATATTAAGAGAAATTAAATTAAGTAAATAACATTGTATAATCAAGTACCTACTTAAAATTAAATTGTGCAATTATATTCCTATACAACACCTTAATTTCCTATTATATATCTATCTATTTTAATACTTAGTTATCTATACCAACTAATCCTTTCTCTTTTTTTGAATTATTACAGATTATTTTTGTTATTCCAATTTTATATAAAAATAAATAGAACTATTAAATAAATAGTTAGTTTTAAATAGATGGGCGCCCAGAGAGGGTAGGCAAGATGAAATATTTGACCCCCTGTCATTTTTGAAATATATATAGTAAGCTAAAATAGGCATAATAATGTGGTATAATGCACTGAAATGGTAGGTATAAATAGAAATAGTATTATACTTATATACTACATAATATTATGATATTCATATATATATAAAAAAATATATTGACCGTATTTATTTTCCTATGTATGTGGGTATTTCTTCCTATAGATTCTACAATTATACTAGAACGTTAGTTTGCTGGAAAATTTATAAATAATATAATGGGAACTCAGATTTTAATAAACTAAAACATAATAATATATTTCCTAAAAAAATTCAACAATGTCCTTAAAGATCTAAAATAAATTTGCTTGAAATTATACATATTGCATTTGTTTAGTTTAGACAAATTTAAAACAAAAAAACCATAAAAGCTCAAATATAACAGGTATTTATGATTCAATTTCTGAAAAATACACTTTAAATTAATTGTACGGACTGTAACAGTATACCTATAAATTGTATTGTTAATGATATTATGAAATAAAATAAAACACAAAAATATTATAAATCAGTTAGACAGCTATTATTAAATAATATATATTTTAAAACCCGGTTAGATTTTTTTCCTCATTTCTAACGATATGGATCTAAAAATTTAATTAAAATTTTAATGATCTAATAATTATTTAAAAAAATGCACTAATACCTAATATATATTACTTACAAACCCATAAAAAACGTAAAAAAAAATGTACAATTAGAAATTATAATATGATAAAACACAATAATTATAACTTGAAAAACATCGTGTAAAGCATCCGAAAAAAATAATATGCAAATCAAATAAAATTCAAACTCATAATAACACAGAATATTAATTTTCCTTTATAATGAAATATCAGAATTTAAATATATAAGTACATCAATTACTATTTAAGGACCAAATATTATATATTACAATATTTATAATGAAAATAAATAAATACGCTCACAATCTAAAATTATATAAAATATTTTTTAAACAAATTCAAGAAAATGATAATTATCAGGATAAAATTGTTGTTTAAATATATTTTTATATACAAAAAATATATTTATCCTAACACACTTTTTTAATTTGTACTGCACATTCACATTTTCGTATTGCACACATTGTGTTGTACTGTATATTAAAGTAGAGACTGCCTAGTAAATAAAAAATCAAATATTTAATAATACAATTATATATATATATTAACAGGAAAATATTCCAAGTTGATGACATAGGTTAATTTAAAATAATATTTTATGGAATTGAATTTAAAAATATTTTACTAGTGTTGGAAATATGTATGGATCAACATTTGTTCCATATTCCATTATAAGCAAACCGAGAAATCTAATGGTTTCACAATGATGTAATTAATTATTTATTTATTATGTTTGTATACATTCTACAGCTAGAATGAGTAAAGTAGAAACTTTGGAGTAAATGGTTTTTTGGTAGCAAATTGATTGATTCTTGTTTGTATCTTAAAGAAATCATTTTTCGATTTTCATAGTAATTTTATCAAACGAAAAAGAAAGCTTTCAAAGAAAAACAAAAATGTTCTTTTTTAAAGGAAATTTTTTAAAAAACACAAGTTAGACACCTAACTCAGGATAGATGTACTCGAGATACATTAATATTTAAAACAATATATATATTCAGCGTGAAAATATCAAGTAAAATATATAGGTTTCCGTTTAAGAAAATTGTAAAACTTGAAAAATAACAAGAATAAAAAAAAGCCGGTCAGTAGGTTGTGGAAGCACTTCGCTCGTCGGGTGTCAGTATTGGTGGATGCACTTCGCTACTGGGTAGGGTACTTTTGGTGGATGTATTGAATTTGAAAGCAATGATAAATCAT
>JAIPRL010000139.1:0-116335 GCA_025469235.1 Pemphigus obesinymphae
TCAAATATAATAGAAATACAATTATTAGTATTATATCATACGTAAATTTTTTTTTTATTAATGTGGCCCTTGATGAACAATTGAAAAAAAATATGGCCCGCATGGTTAAAAAGGTTGCCGACCCCTGGTTTAGGGGGTTCGTTTTGAAAAAATTAGGAATACATTGGAATTTCTCAAAACGAACAGTGATTATGAATCACATATACTAATGTTAATCTATTTATAACATAAGATATACTATACATAATGAATGGCCTATATAAGATATTATTAAATTCAACCACCTACGAATATTACCAACTATATAAACAATTAATTCTCGAAGGAATATTAAAAAATATGTATATGAGTTACAGTTTTATAAAGTGATAAATATGTATTATGTATTGTCAGTATAATTAAAAATAGTTAATGAGTTAATTTTAACTAAAAGTAAACACGTTTCTCACAGTGAAGTTGTCTATATAAATTTATATTATACATATATTATAAAATAACAATTTTTTTATTGAAAATTTAGACATTTTATGTCAAAGATAATATATGTTACGTAATTTTAACTTATTATAATTAATAAATCTAAATATTAAACTTTTATTTTATTTAAATTTCTTATATTATGCTATTTTCTTTTAATTTTATATAGTCAATATTTGTTTTCTTTTTTATACACTGCTGTTTTCCTGTTTTCAATTTGAATTCACATAATGTTTACCAACATTAAATGTATTTTAATGTTACCATAAAATTTGTATTCTGCATTAAATTAATGTTTTAAATATTTTGAAATTTTCTTTTTAAAATTTCTATATAGTAGTTGGAACTTGTTGGATAGAATACCGGTGGTGGATGTATCGACTTTGAAAGCAACAATAAATCATTTCTTTCATTAATGCGATTTTGAGCAGAGCTCGTTGTAGTAGGTATACATTACTTTTACTGTCAAAAAATAAAATGTATCATTTTTTGACGTCACCATACATTATATATTATTTCAGTGTTATATGTATAACCAAAACAACTTTAATTATTATTTTCCCATTTGTATATAATATTAACACAAACCAAAAGTTCCAAATAATTTTTAGAAAAACCAATTGTTGACATAAGAGAATAACAGATAGATATTAAAGGCGATTTGACAAATTAAAGAGTGAAGAGAAACGTTTTAAACGCTGAGAATAACAAAAAGTTTTTATAAAAAAAAATTTGAATAGAAAAATGGTTTATTGTTAAGGAATTAGAAGATTAAATTATCGTTTATATATAGTAAGTAATATAATGCGAAAGGTAGTTTTATTTACCGTATAAGAAAACAATCTCGAAAATACAATACTATAATGGAAAAATCAAAAATATTATGACTTGAAATTATCATTTATATTGCACATTTCCTATATGATATCTATTTAAATTAGTCTTTATATACTTAAAAAGTCAATCTTAAAAATATAGCGTGATAGTAAAAATATTTGGTGTAGTATTTTCAAGTCTCTAACTTGACTATTATTTAACAATTTATAGTTTTTCACAAAAACGAATATATCCTCTGACATAAACTAGGTTACTTGTAATACTCTTATTTCAATTTTATTATCACCGATCAGTGAACTTTTTATATTTTAGTAGTTTTTAAAATCAAACCAATATAAGAATCCAAACTGGAGTTCATCGTAAAGGCACTTTTCGTTCATAAATGTGATTCATAATTTTTTTTCCCCACCACTTAAATCAATTGTACATTATTATGGGTGCGTTATACACTATACACACTGACAATCAATTACTACTCGCAATAGATGGCAAAATTGGCTATTCATAACCCCCTAAAAATTTACGTGTCAACGGAGACATTAAAAAAAACTACTGGCAATTTTAAAAAATTCTTCTCAAAAGTACAATTTAAAATAAGATTTCTATCAAATAAGCTTTTTACTCCAAAATTCCTACTTAACTCTGTTTATCCAGTAAGTGACTTCCAGAAAATATAAATAAAATAATAATAATAATCATCACTGTAAAATCAATTGACTTCTCGCTCCGCTTAAAACATACAAATATACTCCAGTTATAACTCGAAAATTAACTCGGTTAAAAAAAAAGATCTTATTATACTATTATTAACACTCCCATATCATATATGTAGTTGTTGGTAATTATTTTTGTGGAAAGTTTAAAAAAAAAAAAAATGATAATATTTCACGCAACTTTAGTTATTGCCATATTAATATTCACATGTTCACGCTCTTAAATTAATTCATGTATTGCCATGTTTTGAGATGAAAAGGATATATTATAATACATAGAAAATAAATATTGCACACATATATTATGGCCATTTTAATATTTTCATACAATATTGTAACAACGTGTCTGAAATATGAAATTGCTAACTGGGTAGTAATAGCAACATGGAATATTTACAATGTAAAATGTAAAATAATGCAATACATAAAAAATTTTGAATAGCTATTAAGAAAATCAACAAATGTATTAAAATATTTAAATATTCAACTGCGTTAATCTACAGGGTAAGCCGGCCATGTGATAATCCGACACGTTCTATAATCTGGCGATATTTATTTATATTAATAATTACGTAATAGCTAATAAACTCGTCAAAGTTTGAACTCGGATCATCCTATGACAATGAGCATGTGGTAAAGGAAATATAATGATTTTAGTTAATTGCAGGTGGAATTTTTCTGGTGAAACAGATAAAATAATTAGGTAAAATAATTATAATTGCGATCCTATAATCTTCTTCAGTCATCCAATCTCATAACATATATACGATACATATCGTATATGATGTATATTTAGAGGAAATTGTCCAGTTTATGATTTTGATTTGACGGAAATTGGTCCTTTCAACTTTCAGCCACGAGTACCTAATTGGTAAACAATATTTAAATTGTATTAACATTAGTGTTTAACCAACCCCAAATTGTTGGTAAAGAAGGCGAAGAAGACTAGCGTTAGATTTAAAACCTGAGAACTAAAATTTGTGGTAGATATTTAGTAACAAATTTCAAATTTGATGGAAGTGAGCGTTCATATAGTAGACGATAAATTCCACGGTATTAGTGGTTCAAAAATAATGAATTTCAGAAAAATAGTTTTTAATGACGATTTTTATAGACAACCCACGTACACCAATGACATAAAATTACAATACTTTGTATTTAGATTTAAATAAATTTTTATTTTTATTATCTTATAAGCCAGAGGTTCCCAAACTTTTCATGGTACGAACCATTTTGGAAATTTTTTAAACTTTTGCGACCCACAACATATAATTGAAATTTTTTTTATATGATCAATGGACAATGTTCATAATGAAGAAAAATACTTTTATAAAGAAAAAGCATAATATAGTATATACCAAATTAATTAACTATCTAATAATATGGTGAAAATGTATAATTTATTTAACAAATTTATAAAAAAAAAAGTATAATTTCTTATTATATATTTAATGAGAAGGATGTACTTTTTTTCTAATTTTCTAGATGACTGCATTGATATTCACTTCAACATTTGTTAATTTGAGGCGCAAAGAGTTTGACAATTGTAATTTGCTTAGTAATTTTGTTTTTATAGCAACTATCGCCGAAAAGCCCACTTCACAATATATACGATGTAATGCAGGGCAGTAGCTTCTTAACAGTTTCATTAGAAAGAATTGGATAATTTTTTTGAACAGATAACCAGAAATTGATTAATTATTTCCGATTAAAATTTATTTTTAGTGAACTGCTTTCAAAAATTTCGATTAATTCCTCTTCAGCTTTTATTGATAATCCACTCGTCATGATTTGTTCTCCAAATTAATTTGAAATCCAATTAATTTGTTGATAGATCTATCTACCTAACCTAACCTCACTCAGAAAATATGAATCAAAATTTTCTTTTAATGTACCTATTCAAATGTTCAGAGATACTTGTAATAATTCCAATATCTACTACATATATATATATATTTCAAAACTTTACGTGACCCATCTAAAATATAATAGCGACCCACTTTTGGGCCGCGACCTACAGTTCGGGAACCTCTGCAGTATAAGCATTATGACTTGGCAGAAAATTTGATTTAAACAATACTTATGAGAATAGCCTTACCTATTTAATTTTGTGTAATTTTTCATTATTAAAGTATAAATAGTGTTGGGTAAATTATTTATAAAAAGTAATTAAATTACGTTACTAGTTACATTAAATAAAAGTAATACAATTATTTTCATGTTGATTAAAATTATTATCATCAAGTTACTTTTCTGAAATACATCAAAAGTACCAAAGTTACAATTTAAGTTATTTTTTTTCATAAAATGTTAGTATTGATATTTTTAATCACATTTGAAGAGCGTCTAAATTATAGATAAATAATTAATCACATATCTATGTTTAAATTAAATAGCAGTGTACCTATTTCAAAGATGGAGGTGCATGTGATTCAACACATTCATTAATTTATATAAATTTCATAGTAAAAAGTATAAATGTAGGTACTACGTACATAATATTAATCGTTCCTTTTTAAGCAGCTCCACCAAAAAAGTCATTTCATAAAAATTGTACGTTATAATATATATACATCTACCTATAAAATCATAGAAATTAGCTACTGTGTCCGGTAAGGAACTCTCCCCAGCGGAATTTTCAACTGGTGTAATAGTTTCAATCATAACATCTTAGGCGAGAGGAGGAGAGTGTTTAAACCTTATCAATCCACCTTGTCTATATCATTATGTATATCACAGTATATCTATAACTCTTATCAATTATCAATATTAATTGTTATCAAATAAGGTATTTCAATGGTATGACATATTTGACCAAATGTATAAACATAACTAAATTTTT
Source organism: Pemphigus obesinymphae (assembly GCA_025469235.1). Lineage (NCBI taxonomy): Eukaryota > Metazoa > Arthropoda > Insecta > Hemiptera > Aphididae > Pemphigus > Pemphigus obesinymphae. Next base: position 4,870 of record JAIPRL010000139.1, read on the forward strand.
CCCATAATATTACTCAGATTAAAAAATCTTAGCAATTACTTACATTAAATTGGTATTCATAAACAATACTAAGATTTATCTCAAGTAAGATTTATCTGAACAATTTATTAGTGACAAATATTATTCTTTCCATAATTGCGTACCATAGTCATAAAACTGTGCAAATTCGTTCTGGTATACGAGTAACATTAGATTTATCTGTATAGTAGGAAACAACAAACGCCGACCGCCTTGCTGTTTATTTTTATACCTACGACTTCAATATAGATACAAACGAATATACTCACGTGGGAGATAAGAGGGGAAATTATGTCATATATTTTCTACGAACACAAATTATAATATTATATAATTGAAATAGGTACTTAATGTTTTTTAAGAAGATAAGGGTTTTACAACCTAAAGAAATTCAAGTGATATTCACATTCGGAAATATATTTTAATGTTTTCATTATTTTTCTTGGTCATGCATAATTTAAAATAATTTTCTTAAAAATCTGTACCTTCGTAAATATCGCATTATTTCATGCAAATTACTTTTAAATAATAATTGAATTACATTTGCGTTAGATACTTGAAATAATAAGTAGGTATTATTACGCAATTATTACCCTTGCGATACTCAAATGAGTAATTACGTTACAGTAACTTGTAACTTAAGTTAAATTACTACTCAACACTATTATCTATATACATAATATTAAATATTTTTAGGTATTTTTTTTTTTTTTTATATTTACAATTTAAACATTAATTCATTAAATTAATTTAATACTTTTAAACGAATAAAAATAATTATATATTATAAAAAAATAATATATATATAAGTATAATTAATATATATCATAGAATTATAATATATAAAAAGAAAATATGACCAGAGTATTCATAAAAGTTATAAGTAACCACTAGAATGATGATGACTTACTGTCAAAAATAGTTACTTATAATCTTTTTTGAACATCATGGGCAAATTTTCTTTCTTTATATATTATTTTTGTGTATATTTTAAATTAAAATTGACTTTTTTTCACATTGTTAAAACACTTCATCATTATCAATAAGAAATTAAATGTAAGTATATTTTATTTTATGCGACCTTTAACATTTTCATCTTGAACAATTGAATTTGAGATGGTATTTCTGTTTTATTATTTTTTAATTCCGAAGCATTTATAAAGTACATTATACTTTATAATTTGCAATATTAATTTTAGATTCTTTACATATTTTCAAATTTTAATATAAAATTTCAAAGTCTTTTTTCTTAATGTTTTAAGGAAAACTAAGCGAGGTCAAAATATCTATAAATTTTTTCATTTAATTTATATAGTACATACAATAATATTACATCAAATAAATAATTCAATATAAAATATATAGCCTAAAATGGCCTCATTACATTTTACTAGATTAGAACAAAAGAGTTTTGTATCCAACTTTTTTAAACTTAATTATGTCTTTGTATTTTATCATTGGCATTTTTTAAGTACTATATTTTAACGCATTTTAAGCAAATAAATACATATGAATGTCCATTCATAAAATAATATAAAATACGAAAAGATTCTGTATCATGTAAGAATATTACAGATAGAATCATGAAAAGGTAATTTTTTAGTACCACATTGTATAATACTTTGCCATAGGTCAGCGAACTTCATTCTTTTTTATTTTAATACTAACATTTTCGATTATAATCCTATAACTTATAAATATCGACCCGTTATTAACGGTGAAGTACGATACAGATTTTCATTTTTTTCCTCCAATGTGTCTCTTTAAATTGTATCTAGTCAAATTTGAGAAACTGGCAGGACCAAAAAAATCGCAGTGTTGTTGAAAAATGATTGTGGATATATTATCCGTAGATTTAATAGTAAATTGATGGGTAAATAACCTAGAGAAAGACTGGGAAATAAATAAACGTTTATAAACATTTATATATAATATCATTGATTATATATTATAATATATATATATAATATATAATCAATGATAATATATACGATAATAGATAATAATTTATAAATATCATGGAAAAAAACTTCCGTCTGTTCTAACGTATATTCTGTTTATTGAAGCGATTGTGTTTCTAAATAATATCTCTAAATCTATACATATTTACAAATATACTAATTTATGTAAAAATAATTTTGGTCATTGAAATTCAAGTATCATTCGGAATATTAGTTATTAAAATATTTTAATATTTACATTTAGCTTCGTGTTTATTATAATTGAAACTAAGTTTAAAATTAACATTTTTTCAAAAAATTACCGGAAATTATATATTTTCATAAAGTTAATTGAATATAACTACCTCTATATCATCAGTTTAGATTATAAATATTAATTTTCATTTGTGTGGATCAATAAGATAATATATCCTACTCTCCCTATAGTTTACATATGGTTTGAATTTAGTATGTCGAAATCAATTCCATTATACAGTTTTTGCGATTATCTCTGAGCTTCATTTTTAAAATTTTTTTTTTTTACTACTGTCATAATACTATAATACTATTTCAATACGTCTAACTTCTTATATTTTACACATTTTATAGCATTTTTTAAATTTTAATTTCATCGTATATATTGTTAAGTTTTGTTTAGAAAGAATTAAATATTTTAGAGTATATTATTCGTCTTTTTTTTTTTTATATTATTTATTTCGATAATTGTTTGATTAGATTTACGTTATAATCATAATACGTCATAAAAACGTTTGCAAGCAATTGCATATAAATACAATTTTTTTATTCATAACATAAATATCGTTGAAAGTTTTTAAGATTCGGGAAATTAAATATACAAGAAATATTCATACTGCATAGGCGTGAAAAACGAGAAAAATGATATCGTAATTATTGTATTATTATTATTTTTTATCTGAAATCCGTGATTTTATTAATCGTTTGCGATAACTGAAAAAAAAATCCGTAATTTCTTTTGGACCTAAAATAACCGTAATAGTATATAATCGAAACGAAATGATTAAAGATCTAAATAATAATGTTATTGGAGTGTCCGTTCACGTAATATTGTGTGCCGGTTTAAGCCATAACCATTAATTACGTTTGGGAATAATTCGTTTGTTTTTTAATGGACCCTTGACACTTATTTGTGTTTTTTATCTTCCTAATTACGTTCGACCCAAATTAATTAATATTCTTCGAACGTTTAGGTCACTATCGTATAACTCGTACTGTGGTTATCTCGTATTACACAATCTAAAGTAAAAATACATTTCGCAGTCCGACTGCATAAAACAATAATTAATTGCAATTCTAAATGACCATAATTTAAACGGTTCTGTAAGTGACATTCCAAACCGCATTTCATTCCAACAATAGAATTAACTCTGTTTGTGTTCTACGTTTTGGCTTCTATACCGTTATTGTAAAAGAAAAATGCATACAAATTATACGAGTGTAATCAAAGTTTTCGGATTTATTTACTTTAATTTTCTGAATAATAATAAACCTGTCTGTACTCCTCATTCTACCCTTGTCAATTGTATTAAAACCTAATTTAATCATATCGCGTTAGTGTTTAAAAAAAATCCTTTGGTTTTTTCCTTTTAAACACAACGGTGAAAGTTTTAATTAATACGAATTAAACGTTTTGATATTCAATTTTAATGAAATATTTGCCTCCTACACAGTGAAAACATATATTATCTTCATTCTGTAGGTAATATTAGAACTCGTAAAATCAGGTTTCTTTATCGAAATTTGAACCGAGTTTTCCGTCTCAAATAAGGTAATTTAATACAACACCTCAAGCCTAACTGACGTATTAGCAATACACTTAATTTTTATCTCTCGTAAAAGCATAATAATATTATAAACATGAACGAGGTTTGGCTATATATATTAAAATATTAAATGTTTTAATAAGAAAAAAGTCAATAGCTGAATAATGAATATTTAATAAAAATTGTGTATAATATTTTACGTAGACACTGTTTTGCTGTTTAGAACATTATCACGTATTATATAGGTACGACCAGTTAACAGAAAATTTTTATCCATTTACGTTATATGGAAATCATTAATTGTTCTACTATTATTTAATTAATTTTAATAATAATTTCATTTATGCAATTCATCAAAACCCTCAACTAATTGTATTTTCATATCAACAAAAAAAAAAAAAAAACACCAAAAATTACATATACTATTTATTAATATATATATAAGGGTAGAAAGTAATATGTTTATCTGTCCTGTAATATTTTTTTATGTTATTTCAAAGTGCACATTATAAATTACTTTACGGTTCCTTCTTTGCCTATGATAATGACTGTGAATTAATTTAAACAGCTTTGGAGAACACCCGACTATTATTCCTTAGTTTTCAAAACAGCTAAACCTACATTTATAATAATCAAATTATCTTATATCTCAATTTGTTTAAATACTCCCTTGAAACATAAATCATTTTACAACACGTTAAACTAAAGCCCTATTATTTAATTTGACAAAATTTTCATTTTTTTTTTTTTTAATATATATAATATATAGTTTAGCGTTTAAAAAACATACAGAAATATAGATGTTTCAAAATGTGCATAGTTCATATAGCTATAACGTAGATACATAATTATATAATTTATGGAACCTATTTATATTATTCTAGAATTATCAAACAACTCAGTGATATCAATTTAATACCGTTAAAATGCCTTTGAGTATTATCAACAGTAATGACAATAATATATAGTGTTATATAGTGTGTACTAAGAATAATCCAATTAAACGTATAGTAGCTATGTGATTCTATCATAACACAGCTATCTACACCTATGTGATTGAATTATATATAAATCCTATTAGTATTAATTTAATTGTTCAGTCATTCAATTGTTTACATATAGGTATATATTATACATTTTTAATTGAAAATTATGTCAGAAAGGATTTTGAAAATACGTGTTTAAGTCGTTACCTCTAAAATAAAACCGATTTAATTAATTAATATAACACTAAAATAATTTACAATCTCTATAAATATTAAAAATAATAATGATTTTTGAATAAGTAATAAAATATTTATTTTATTATCATTATTACACTTAATAACAATATTACTGCAAGTACTATAAAAAGAAATATCTGCCCTATACTGGTTATTTTGAATATAATAAATATAATATATATATATTTATATAATATGAGAATTATTATTATTTTTTTTAAATCTGAACAGGTAGTTTCCGATCAGGGATTACTAAACTACATTATTATATTATATCTTAAAATGTATATTTATCAGGTATAATACAACATTATATTGGGTTTAGAAATAAATTATCTATATTTTCAATATTTAAATTTAGTACAATTGAAAACAAAAATGCGTACTATGATAAACCTGGTTACGCGATAAGGTCAACTATTGCGAGCTCGGTCTTTTTCCAAATTATTCTATTTTCCGCTGTGATCGATGCAGTGTTATCAACAATGATATTAGAGGAGGCGGTGTTTTAATTGGTGTTATAAATCATTTTAATTGCAGTCAAATTACAATGCACACAACAACAACAACAACAACATTGAGCAAATATTTTAAAAACTAACTATTGGGTCTACTATACTTTTAATTGCTGCTCTATATATTACACCTCATTCCTGTGTAAATGTTTATAATGATCATACGGTTATAATTAAAAGTTTTCCATGTGAATATAATAATGCTAAAATTATACTATTAGGTGATTATAATTTGCTAGCCATTCAGTGGTCTTTATTCAGTAATCCGACTATTTCCCACTATGGGAAAATTGAATCAGATGCATCAGCAAAGTTTTCTTTTCTCAATTTAAAACAATTTAATACTATGAAAAAAATCGCACAAATTCTATTTTACATTTAATCTTATCTAACCCATCGGATATTGATGTACCTTGTGAACTATTGAATTTGGTTCTAATTGATAATTTATATCATCCAGCTTTGTTAAGTGAATTTCCTATCAGTGAATAATTATTAAGCCTTTATACTTTAATAATTATACTGTTTATGATTATATTAATTGTGATTTTATTGTTATAAGAACATCATTAGCTAATAATAATTAGGATTTCGTATTCAATAGATTAAATATAAATGATGCATCATTGGTGTTATAACACCAATAAAAAAAGAAAATGATTTATCCAACATAATGAATTATGGACATATATCTCTTATTTCTAATACACCCAAGATATTTTAATCTATTGTCTGTAAACAAATTTATGCTATACTAGCCCCAATAGTTAATGATGATCTACATGGATTATTGAAGGGTAAATCAACAACGATGAATTTATTAATATTTCAAAATATATTGGATGCTTTTCCTTCGGGTCATCAAGTGGATGTATCTATACTGATTTTTATAAGGCCTTCAATAAAGTTACCCATACTTTCCTCTCTAAAAAAATGCATGCTATTGGCATTCGTGATTTTTTGTTAATCTTGGTTGATTTCTTATGTATCAAACATAAAGTGGATAGCTAAAGTAAAATGTTTTATGTCAGATCCATTTTATATTCTATCAAGTTATTCACAACGTTCACATTTAGCTCCTTTTTATTTATTTCGTTTATTAATAATAATCATTTTCTAAACTCGCGTAAACTTTTGTTCGCTGATGATATGAAATTATTTCAACTAGTGAAGTCCTTTTCTGATTCTGTGCTTTTCCAAAATTACTGAAATACTTTATCAATCTGGTGCAAACCAAACAATTTGTTGTTTAACATTTAAAAGTGAAAAGTTATGTCTTTTTGCAGGTCATGTACTCAAGTTCTTCACAATTATTATTTAAATAATATTCTACTTCATCAGCTGGTTGAAAATTGTTATTTAGACGTTACATTTGACACGACTTTTAATAAGCATTATTTAAATATTTAAAAAAAATTTATCGTCCACTCTTGTGTTTATTTCTAGGACGTGTAAGCATTTTTCGAATCCTATTTTCTTAAAAACTTAATATTTCTCACTAGTACATTCTAATCTTAAATATAATTCTTTAGTCTGGTCGCCTTTTGCTAATATTCACATACAAAGTCTTGAAGTCATTCACAATTTATATCTTACAAATGTAGTATTTCTCAACCTCATTCACTATGTATGCCGTTATTAGACACACTAAATATTAGCAGCCTTGTTGTTCGAAGAAATATTTATGATTTAAAATGTTTGTTTAAATTTGTCAATAACTATAAAGATTGTTCAGAATTGCTTAATTATATGTTTTTTATGTCCTTAATCGACAAACTATATTTACTTAAACTTTTCATACACAATTACACAGAACTAACTATGCTATAAATGCTCCTCTAATTAGATGACTGAGATTAGCTAATTATACCTAAATTGATTTATTTAATTTTAACTATATTGAGTCTTTTAGTAATTATAATACTAGATATTATCAGTAATTTATGTTTTTATTATATTCATTAATTGCACTATTTTTTTATTTGTTTTTAATTGTTATTCAATTCTACTGTTTCTCAAATTTACCTTATTACTCGTATTACAACACGTATTACACCCGTTTAAATTAACAATAAATAAATAAATAAATGATATCATGCCGTATATCAATATAATTATTTAAATACGTATAAATCAAGGAATATAATTTATAGTGTGGTATTTTTATTATTATTATTGAATTCCGAAGTTAGTTCCTTAGATAGTGACGTATATTTGATTTGTTTATGAAAAACTAATTAATTTTAATGTGCCTTGATATCTATACACGTTTAAAGCATACAGAATGTATTTTGATTCGATGTGTAGGTATACGAAATTTAATGTAACATAATATAATGAACGTAATAATTAATATAAATTGAAAAAATACAAGATTTGTTTTACTAGAATTGAAACTATAAAATTAAATTTTTTAGAGAATGTAAAATGAAAATATACAAAATCGTTAATAATTTATTTCATAAATTCCTAAGCTTGAACTAGGCGGGCTAAATTTATACTTCAATATACCTAACTTTTTTGTAAATGATGTGGTCAATATGGAATCAAAATTAGAGGAAGTTACTTTAAGCTTAAATAAACATTTTAGAATTATTTATATAATGTGAAAAAAATAAATCTACTAAATAATGATCTAAAAAAATAAATTAGTTGCCAATCAAATATCAAATAAATTACATATCATATAGGAATAAAATCAATTAAGTAATGAACAAAAATTATTTCAAAGTACGACGTCCTGTATTTCATAAAATGTTCACGATGATTGAATTGATTATAGAATGGAATATATTTGTTTGAAAACACATTATATTTTAGTTTGGTCTTATATAAATTCGATTTCACTGTTTAATTGTATTGTACTCGATTATTGCTCAATTGTCTTTAGTTATTATTATTTCTTTGAAATAGATGTTGCTCAGAGAATGAATTATCGGTACAAAGCCAATTATACTATTGAAGAATAAATAGTTTTATAATATTGTAAATTTGCAAAATAACTTATCCGACGAGAATAAATTATTAAAACAAACTTAATTTTATACGTTAAACAAGTTAGGAATAGTTAGCCCACTCTTCTATAGTGTGCTGAATTCCCGGGTTCTAAACTTATTTTTAAACAATAATCTTAAAGCATTATACAACAAAATTAATTATATATATATACATATATATCATTTCGTGACGTATAATTAAATTCAAGTACAAAAATCTAGAATAGATAAATCTTGATTTAGCGTTATTATTAGTAACCAACAAAATATATCAAAATTATTATTTCATTTTAACAATATGAGATAGGAAGAAAAAAAATATTTTGATGTATTTTGTATCTTTTCGCGTAATAACATGATACTGGAAAGAAAATTTATCTAGATACAAGATACAAAAAACAATTTTATCTTTGATGCGTATCAAACGTAAACGCAGTGTTTATACGCATAAACGATATACATTTAATATTAATACCTTTTCGCTCTCTCGTCTCTGCCGTTTATTATTTCCGAAAAGTTTCTCTCACGACGATTTTACCGCTATCGAACAGCTCATGTTCAGTACAAATAGATAACTCCGACGAACAACCACTTTTTCGTCTCATTCTCGTTTTATTTCCACCCAGTTCCTCCACAATGATATGGCACATTCTCCAACTGTAAAAGAGAAACGCCCTAATCTTGCTATTGTTGTAAAATACACGTTAAGAACGTATACATTTCCGTGCTATGACGTAACTGTAGGCGGTTTAGTGTTGTTATAAATCCTCGTCGAAGCTTTATTATTTAGTTCCTGCAATTATTCCTAAAATAGTGTATGGTATTGTTAAAGATTTATAAAAAAAAATCAACGCAATAAGTTTGTATGTACAAAGGTTTTGACGTATATCATAAGCCAGCGTTGTTGAATAGGTTTATTGAAAAAAAAAATATATATACTATATGTGCTTTATTAAAATAGGATATAACATATCTTGACTATATACATTATAAAATGTCGGTTTTTCGATGTAACTCTGAACTGATGTTCAGACACACGGCGCATATCACTTTACATTCATATAACCGCACACTATATTACCGCAAGACGAAATACTTAATATTGTGTTTATTGGAAGAAAAAATTCAAGGTTTTTGAATCCATTAAACGAAAATGTATGATATTCAAGGATATCATATAAAATAGAACGTAGTATTATATTGTTATATAAGTCCACGTGTTATCGTTTGATAATCATCAAAAAGTCATACGATAAACAACACATATTACTATCATGTGTTTAATTAGGATTTGGTGACCAAATATATATATTTCAAATGTTAACATGGTTTTGCATTTGTATAGTTTATATATATTTTGTACTGCTGTAAAATTTGACATGCTATAAAATAAAACAATAATACGATACAATTATTTTACACGAGACTCTGCGAATTCGTAATATTAAAAATATATGAACACAGATTTTTCATATTGTTAATAATAATAAATAATTATGAATTTAATAAATTTTAAATTATAAAGTAAACAAATATTCATATACATATATATATATATATATATATATATATATATATAAATATGGAAACATTTTGTATATTAAATGTATCCAAATTCTGGGTTATTATACAGAGCATAAATATTACTAGTTTACTATTTAGCATAGCTCCATTTAAATTAGATAATTTTAACTTATTGACTACTGCTGTCACGTATACGCGACAGAGCGAAATACCACTGAGATCCTGCTGTCGCGTATACGATTTCTGCTTGTTTGCCGATAAGAAAATTATAATATGCAGTTGATTTATATTCAGCCCTCTAGTATTTTTTAATGAAAATTACGATAAAAAAAAAAAAAAAAATCAACGATCTATTTCAATTATCAAAGAAGTTATTTGTATTTTATTTTACGGGTACAAATTAGCCAATGATCACCAAAGTTGTCGTAATAATTTATTACTGTCACCGTCTTATCAATATTTATACACTATCAATTATCCATTTAGCCAACGTGATTTATTGTTTTTATTGAATATATTTGTTTATTTTTTACGATTGTACGGTACAATTTGTACTTATTACCCACTAATTTTAAAATGTCGAGAACCCCCGAAATTTTAAAAGTTTAGTAACTTAAAAAAAAAAAATGTAACAAAAAAAGTTACGAACATTTATTTGGGCAGTGTATAGAATGGATATCAAGAAAAAAAAATGTATTTTCATTGACATCAATTTTATTTCAGGACCACACGAACCACAAGAAAAATGCATTTCAGCGTTCAAAGGGTTAATTAATTTAGGCAATTATGGAATCCATTTTTTCGAATTAAGCTTATATTGTACAACAGAGAAATGTGGAATTGTAACGACAGTACCACGAATGTTTCCTCGCCGTGTTATCTTCGGAGGGTAGACTGGCGGTTCCAAGGGTCTATCTGACCGCCGTAAATGATTGTCAGGGACATCACGATATGATTCTGATTTCCAACATCCGGTGCTTGACACGGTGTTGCCCAAACGAGATGTTTCTATTACCTTCGTTAGGCTACTGACACATTTTTTTCGTTCAACTATGGTTATACGTTTGCTGCGAATCGTAAAGGTTTTGTATTCGGTATCTCTTATTTGTCGTTCATTCTAACTCGGTTATAAAAGACAAATACCCAGCTGGAGTACTAGTTATTGATTACATTGAATTTGGCATCCATTCAAATTCAAATGAATATAAAAAACCGCGCAGAATGTATACAGTTTCATTAAATAATAAATAATGGTGTGCCTACCAAAGACGCAGGGTTTGATTTTCCAAGTTTGATGTATTAAAAAATGAAGTTACGAAATTTTTCTATGTAATTTTAGATTCTTAGTGGTGCGTGGTGGGAGCTGGTGATTTTACAACGATGGTTTTATTTTTATTTTCTGTAAGAACTTTGGGCTATTCGACCGAAATACTTGATCCAATCGTTACACTATGTTGATAAATTGAGAGGGACTACGGCAAAATAATGGAACGAAAATAGCGATTGCATAAAAATCGAATGACAATAACAGCGAAAATGAGAAATTAATTTATAATAAAATTATAATAAGGTATAATATATTGTGTATTTAAATAGTGTACCTATCAAAATATATAAAAATACAGCTAAATAAAATTTATAAATAGTTAATGATAATAGAAATATCCTTGATTTTTTAATTATTTTAAGTATTTTTGAATTTTGAATTTTAATAAAGAATTGTATAACAATATCATAAAATGATACAAATATATATATATAGTTAATAATACATAATAATTAATACATATTTTCACTATTTGATCATTTGTTGTTTTTGTTCCGGTATTTTGTAGTAATATAATTTTGAAGGGGTCATTCATTGATTTTTCACCTTTGCGCATATTTTATAGTCATTTTACACTTATGCTAAATTTTTCAGTAATTTTTTGTATAAAAATAAAGCGAGGATATATTATATATATATATATATATATATATACGTGCTGTAGTTCATTTAAACTAACTTTATTATATATGTAAAAATAATACATATAATATGTCGGCATTTATTATTATTAGGTAAATTTATTAAATCAATTTTAAAGCGAGTATTAATCGATAGTCAGAAGAAAATTACACAAAAAGTTCAGTATTATGAAAGAAATTACAGCAAGAAATAACACTGAATGTATAATTGACAGAAATTGATATGTATATTACGACTAACTAAATATTATACTAAATCATATTTATTGCTAGATTTCTTCTTATTGGATAGAAAATATTAAACATAGTAAATATCTTAACACCAGTATTAATAGTCATACTTACATAACAGAAGTTCCACTCAGAATAGTTACCTACACTCGGAAGGTGAAGGAAAATTTCTTAATTTATTTCTAAAATCCACGTCGATTTTACGCTTTATGAACAAATATACTAAATAAAAATAATAAATAAAAGTCCCAAAAAATTTTAATTTTAATAAAAAAAAAAAAAAAACCAAAAACGTTGAAAAAAAAATCCAGGTTAAATTGATCCGTGTTTCAGATTTCCTAATTAATAATAATAAATGTTTATTTATTAGAGACAAACGGGTGTACATCCCAATGGTTTATGATAGTAGAATAGTAAATTGCACTTTGTAAAATGACGAAATATTATTTATTTACCTACATTAAGATACAATACAAAATTGTGTTTTCCGTTCCTTATTTTTACTTTTCTGGAGAGATTGAAAAATATCCCTCATGCATAAAATCTAAACATATAGAAACTGTCAAAAACCGCTAACTGATAACCAAATACAAAATTTAATTATCTTTACGAATGGTAGAGAGTTCAAACAAAAATGTATTATTCTTGACAAAGCGATAAACGGAGAAATTCAAAATCCCAACAAATCAAAATCACAATAGTTCGAAATATCCATATCTCGAAATCCCGACGAAATAAAATCTTGACAAGTCTATATTCCGACAATAAAGCACTAGCTATTTTTAATCTATCTTATACATAACTTGAAAAAATAAAAATGAAAAATGGTAATTATACTTCTCAGTGGGTACTCGTGTGTACGATTTCCGTTATTTTCTGTGAGCAATTTTAGGACAGGAATCTAGTATGAGTTTTAGACTTTAGAGTATAATGTTTTTCATGGATAATTCATTCTATTTGCTACTTTTTGGAGATCATTTTTATATTTTCCTAGTAGTTTCCCAAAGCATAAAGAAAATCTAAATTTTTAATACCTAATAATATCACGTCAGACTATACTACGACAATGCCTGAAAGATTATGTGGTAGGTATATTGCGAACCGCAGGATTTAATTCGATAACTTTTTCTCCCAAATTTTATTTTTCATCTGGCTTTGGAGAAAAAACGTAAGTTGTTTAGTTCTCAGAGTTATATATTTATTATTAATAAACTATTTATTTAAATTGATAACTACAAATATTTAAATCATATAATAATATAGATTTATATAGGTACATTTAGTTTTTATCTATATAAACCCTTATATTAGAAGATCCAAATCTGTTTTGAAATTTAAAATTGTCGGGATTTTAAGCTGAAGGGATTTTGATTTGTCGGCATTTTGATTGTCAGCATTTTCATTTGTCAGCATTTTGATTGTCGGGATTTCTTATCAGACCCTCAGAGTTCTGGCGAGATAACAAATGAAGAATATGGTGGTGGAATAATATGAGAATAGTAATCATACCATTTCTAGTGGTCAGAAAGTTATTTAGTAACAGCTAATTTGGCATTGAATAATAAAACGAAGCGTATTTTTTAGATTTATATGGCGTATTATAAACTCATTCAATGGGTATTTATGACGGGTGGAAACATCAAAGGGATAAAAGTCAAAACACTTCAGACAGGGTACCTATATCAATATGTGTTAGAACGAAGAGTCAATCAAATTAAATCAAAAATGTAGAAATTATTTACATTTATATTAAATGTATTAAATTAAACATTTTATTTAGCAATAATATACAAAGAACGAATTACTTCTGTAGATATAGCATACATTTTAAAACAACGGATAACGCTATAGTTGATTCGAAAATGTGTATTATTTTATTTAACTGAAGTGATGAATGACCAAAACGAAAACGTGCAACTCTTTACCAAAATTATAAACTATTATTTAAATATAGTTTTCCAACATTAACTTGGACATAAGTATAAACAATACGAATGTCGAGGTCGTTGTTGTGTTATCATCAGGAGACGGTTTTCGCGGGTTTTCCGAAGTCATTCCTGACACCGGAGACGATTGTCCGTGTGAAATGATTACGATTTCCGCCTGAACAGAAATGAGATTTATCCATTAAGTTTATTTATTTATTTAACCATTGATAAAAAACAGTTATATAGCACACTTTGTCTCATAAAATTATGACGCCAGTGGTGTAATCAGCATTTTTCCACGAGGACATTCTATAAAATAATGAAGTAACTTTTACTTATTTTACACAAATTCTATACACAAGGAAATAGGAAAGTTTAGGTACATCTTTTTCTTCAAAATTTAGCATTAAACTTGATATTTACAAAGATATTGAATTAAGTTAGTTTTGATTCAGGTAGGTACATGATTAATATAACTATGTTGTTAAGTTATCTTAGTCCCAAATGTCTTGATTATTATTCATATCGTTAGTTATATCATGAAAGTTAATTTGTACAAACATGCACTATTCAATCTTGCCTCGTATTTTTTGTAAACAAAATGTCAATTCCGTTGCTGTTGTATTATTGAAAGAATTTACAATATATATAAATGCTTCAGTTTCTTTTTTTTTTTAATATTCTGAATAATTTTAATTAAATTATCATGCTGTCTCTCGGTGAAAAAAAAATAAATTGCATGGTATATACTGTAAAGTGCATTTTTTTTTTTTAAATCTTAATAAATCAATAAATATGGAGATCTTAAGACAAAAAATTTTTATAGGCATTTTACAAATCTTAGAGTACACCTCTACGCGTTAATAGGTGATCCAATAATTGTCTTTCGATGTTCATACATATTACAGGTCAATGGTTTTGATAAAATTGTTGTGATAGTCGTGAGGTTACTATCAACTACTTTCTCGTACATTATTATAATATATACTCCAGACATTTTGTAAATATACATAACAGCCCGGAAAATCAATATTTAACTCGATACAAATTAGTTTCCCGACATCTAGACTTAACATTTTATTTCGCATACTTTTGCATATTTTTAGAGATGTTCGATTATTTTTCTTGCTAAATATGCAAGTAATCATATTTTAGATTCAGATCGAAGAGAGAAATATATAATTTTGAGATGATGTGGGTTTTTTTTTATATTTGTATAAATTATTTTGTGTAGAAGTAGTCGAATAGGATTTTTCAGTATAAAGATTTTTGATACCCATCAAATTAGTTCCAGTTAGTAATTTGAACACAAATTTATCGATTTTTCACGTAGTTTCCCTAAAGGTAAAAAACTACCTTTTATAGTGAAAATGTGTTATACATTTCCAAAATATAACAAAAAAATGAAAAAGTTTTCACAATTTCCTATTTGTTTACTTTTATTTTTTTAATAATATTATACGAAACTTTACTCAGAATTGTCTTTTGGATGAAATTATTTAACTTTGCTTTTAAATTCAAAATAATAATAATACACTATCCTCTCCAAGGACCAAAAAGACGACGAACTAACGACTCTTTTCATTATTACTACGTCAAATTTATTGTACATCGTAAATACTAATATAACAAAAGTATATATATTTTTATTCAATAAAAATTTTGAAATATTTTTTGTATATTATTACAATACATTATAAATACACTTATTTATTTTTTAATATTTTGGTAGTTGTTTAACACTGAAGATGAGAACATTGTTTTCGAAATACGTATTTGTTAAATAAAAACAAATTCTTTTTGTAGAAACTGGGTATTTATTTATATTTATAAATACACTTATATATATCCAAATATTTCCACGTTTTATTTTTATTATTAATATATATAGGAGCAAGCCCTTATGAAACCCAACAATTGACATAAACTCTTCTATAATAATTATTAATTAAATACAGACATACATTACACGGATCAAAATGCACATTATTACTAAAAAGAATGGGCCTAAATTAGCTGATTTCATTAATCTTCGAATTAGTTCATGGGTCATAGAATTATATATAATTAGTATAACTACGTGTGGGAATTAAAAAACCGAGCATCTGAACAGGTAAAATGAGAATAAACTTCAAAATTAAGTATTGATAAGAGAGATGCGGGATAAATCGCATTAGATAATATACCATTAATACATTATAGGTAGGCTCTACGCCTACGGTCAGACAATGAAGATAGATTTCGCTGATTAGCTACAGACGTTAGCATGAGGTTAGGTTAGGTTTACTAGGTTAGGTTAGGTGAAGTTTTCAGTATAGACTGACATAAAATATACTAGTCGAAATTTGGTAGTCTAACAATATTATTAAATATGCATAGCGTGTATTCGATATACGAGTACAACGTGCACACGTATAATAATATGTAAGAGTATGACGTGGGTGCGTATATCATTATGGGAAAACCTCCAAAACTTGGAAAAAATAAAGTATGCAAAAGGAAAACTGCGAATAAAGTTTCGTATTCAGTTTTATTTCATTTAATTGTACAATGAATAAAGGTTATGTAGTCGATTCTGAGCAGAGCGAATCTAGTGGTTTTACAATAATATATATTTTTTTCCTTGGTTAACTATTTATTTATTTATTTTTAATTATATTATCATATTAAACATAGCTCAGAAACATATTTATTCTTATTTTCAAACATAATTTATAATAATAATATAATATTCCATCTAAGGACCGAAAGGATAATGGACCAACTTCCACCATCTTTATCGAGATGAGATTTTTTTAATTTTGAATAATTAATACCAAAATCAATATTAATATTTGTATAGAGTATGAGGAATTATTTCATAAATAAAATTACAGAAAAAATAAATTTATATAAATTAATCCAATAAAAATTCTTAGTTATGACCTACAGTTTTCTATTCTGAGTTTATATCTATCGGATGAAATATTAAATAATATTTAGTAGATTTAGATAAATATATTGACATTATTGAAAGTCGGAAAATCATTTACAGTTTAATTAATTCATGTGATTATTATATAGTATTATTATGTTTTTTTTATTTTCGCTTTCCAATACTCATTGTGGTATTCTTATAGATGTAATGTAATTTTGTGAATCAATTTAAAATGTTTTTTAATTTCACAAATTGATTAAATTCAATAACAATAAAAATGTAATTGAAGATTTTAACTATTGATATACCATTTGAGAAACTTATTATTCTTTAGATAAAATTAACAAAATTAATATAAATTTTATATTAGTCATGATTTTGAAAATATCCTATTTATAAGTTGTAAATCTAAATTCTTATATTAATTAAAGCCAAAATATAAAAATAAAAAATAAATTTCAATTATTTTGCATAACGTATTATAATAAGGAATAAAAATTCTCAAGAACGGATAGTTTTATTCTTGAGCTGAGATACTACTCTTATTATCATTAGTATTAACTATTATCACGTGTATTAAACTAACATGTTTATACATTATTCAAGATGTTAGTGATTCTAAATCACTCACCTTGGCGATCATGAGACATATTTACTTCGCCCAATTATGACGTCATATAAAAAAATCGTTCTTAAATTTTCTTAAATTGTGACCAAATATAGAAGACATTACACTGGAGGTTTTGTATTTTTGGTGGTAATTAACATTTTGGAAAAAAGTATTCTTAAACGAAAATCCAAAAAATATAAAAAAAAAAACAATACTATCTATCTGAATAGTAACCAAATCAACAATCGTAACTATTTACTAGTAACTACGGACAGATAAACGGACAAAATGGAGATATAACTAAACTTATGTTTAAAAATCTAGTATTAAGTAGATATAAAATATAACATTATAAAATTAACTTTATTTCAGTTTTTTAATCTACTAATAATTATAATAAAATTTAAAAACTTGATTCAACAAAAATATGATTTACTTTTATTTTGTAAGTACCTACGTATTTCGATAACTTGTACTGAAAATCATAACATAGTGGAGTTATCGAAATATCTAATTACAAAATAAAAGTAAATCACATTTTTGTCGAATTGAGTTTTTTCGTTTTATTATTATAAAATCTACTACCACTCAAATTATAACCATACTATAGTAATTAGTGAACCAGTTATTAAAGCTTAAGAGTTAACGAACAATGTCATTCAAAATTACAATAATGACTGCTTCTAATTGGTAAATGTAAAAACCGGAATGAGATTCACTAAAATTGTGTATCTTATCGATTTATTAATCTCAAAAACACTTTATGAACCAGATTTTACGGTTTGGCAAAAACATGTTTTTTGGGTTTCGTGATTGCACCACATTAAAAATGTGGAATTTTCATACATTTTTAAAATATCTTTAAAATACCAAATACAAGACTCCCTCGAAAACTGGTTTGGGCCGTCTTATAACTGAACATTTCCGATAAACGAATCGATCAACCAGTAAGGCCGATAGTTTTATAATACGAAACAACAGTTTAGTATTTTTTAACGACTTAATAATATATATATATATCAAATTTAATTCACCTTTAGTGTTTTTTTTTTTTGCAGGACCTTATTAATGCAAATTTTTTTTTTTTTCTCTGAACCCGATATTATTTTCTAATCGATGTCATAGTTTAGTACAAGCTACATATAATGTGTACCACGTCCAATATTTGCGTGGATGCGTTCATCGCGTATGCGTAATCTCTCAGTTTTTTTCATTATACACATATCGCGCAGACATGCAACCGTTCAACACGAATATGAGCATCTGATAATGATGCCGTCGAATTTCCATTATAATACGACCGTATACGGTCATCCCACGGGAATATGATATCAAGACGAAAGAAAATACAATGGAGTATATATATATATATATATATATTGTGTATGTTGTGCAAACGATACCCGAAAGTTCGTTGACACAGTTTCCGGAATCACATCTTTTGATTATTTCTCGGAGGAAATAAATATTCCGTTCCTTTGTATATATATATACATATATAGGTAGATACGGTTTTTTAGTGATCGAAAAAACATAAATTCATTATACGTTAAAATATAAGGTATGTGTATACAATATAGCGTTTGAAAAATCAAATATCAAAATTTAAAACCGTTTCGTCATACTTCCAATATGGCTCTCCGACATTATTACGATTGCCTTGTTATTAAACTATATCGATATACATTGAAAAAAAAAAAAAAAAAAACAAAAAAAGTTTGACGATTTCAACTTCCTCAATAAAAACATCGCATTGGTTTATTTTTATAGTTCATTACGAAAAATATCCATTGCAAATTTTAAGAGTTATACCCCAGGAAATAGTATACATAATATAAATATATATATAGATTTAATGTTAAATTAAAAACACTTACGAAACTTTTATGTTAATATATTATCAATATTCAATAACTTTATATAATTAAAAAAAAATCAGTCCTTAATATAATTTTCTGGGCTTTACAACCTTAAAAATTAAAAAAAAAAAACAACGACTTTACATCGTTTTTAGAACGCTTTTTTATGATAATACCGTAAAATCAAACACATCTTATTATTATGAACGAATAGCTTCTACTTAAAAAACCACCTTCTACAAAGATTCGAAGAACGTAAAACTTATTTATCTACTTAAAATATTATATAAAAGAAAGCAAATCATTTTTCAGTTTTCGTTTCTATTATCATGTATTTGTTAATACCTATAAAATAAATAAAATTTTTGCTATCAGGATCAAAATAAATTTAATTCACGAAAAACAAACTTTTAAATCTATATTTTTTCCACGATATTTTATATAGTCTCTAGATTATTTCATATTATATATGAATATATAAATAATTTAATAAATAAAACATATAAATAATTTATATCAATAGGATACAATCCACTCTATTTGAGTAAACCCAAAATTTAAAAAATAAATAAAGGTAAATATAGAAATAAGTATTATTTATATAAATGATGTTTAACATTAAACAATATTTTAAGCTCTGACTACAATTTTTAATGCAATAATAATGTTTTCATAAATTATAATTTATTGTATAAATAAATCACAGTATATCAGTGAACTGATTACATTTTTATTAGTTGTACCAAATTTGTTTATTAACCGAACAAATATTGATTAACTTTGTTAAAAACTGAAATGTACAAAATATTATAATTACATAAATTAAATTTGTTTTGTTGTCAAACTATTCAAATTCATTTGAATAATATCTCATAGTATGGCACTGTCCATTATAATTGTTTAATGTGTATACATTTTCAGCGTTAAAACAACTAAGATCTATAATTTTGAAACGAGAAGTTTAGTATTTGACTCATTTGTGCATTTATGCAATCATAATCTGCGACTAAAATAACAATAATGTTATGAGATAAAAAAAATTATACTAAAACTTTGCTGTTCCCAAGTATCTTATTAAATTCACGTAATTTTATAAACGAATGTGTCATCTCACGAGACGATCTATCTTATAGGATATCGAATTTATCGGTTTTCCAGATACTTTTCTGCTTATAAATATAATATATGTTATATTGTATAACCAATATTGATAAGTATTTACTATTATGAAAATTGCATGTATTCATATATACCGAGTCGTATTGAAAAATATATAAAAACCGCACGATGCCATTTTTATCACCAAGTACACGAATGGAAAATTACATTATTGTACACGTGCAGCTTATGTCTATATACAATAATCGCTAATTTAATTTTGACACACGTTTAGTTTCATTGTTCCCGAAAGCGTCGCGAAACTATTTGCCAAAAAAGTTTCTAATTGACTTTTAGAAACGAAGAGAGAGGGAGAGAGGGAGAGAGAGATACATATAGATATTTTTGAGAATTAAATGTTTACATTTCATTTTATACTTCTTCAAATGAACGTGAGTAAATGAGTTTTGATCACTAGACTTATATTAATTGCTTTTTGGATATTGCGAAGGAGTAATTATAAAGTACATAATATTCGTCTGGAACACTGATATTTATCGATTAAAACCAAGACTTATTACTGGCTTAAATATAGATATAAACAGTAACAGTTGTAAGAACAAAAATCTGGTTTTTAGAAACTTTTAGAGATTCCACAATAATAATATAGAAAACTCCAGGCAACTTTAAGGTGATGTACAGACAGTACACTCATATACATTTAAATGCAGGTGAAGACTAATATTACTTGAAATGAAGTGTGTAATTTTATTTCATACGAGTATTTAAAAGCAAATAATAATAATATGAATCTCTGTGTTCACAATACGATTATTCAATTCAATTAATTGTGTAAATTACTAGAAATGTAATTATAAACTTGTGAATATAACAATGAAATGAATTTATACAAGTGTATTAAGGTCATTTTTCCACGTTTAATGTAATTAATTATTATAATCATTATTAATATCATAGGTACTAAAAATTGCGATAAATATTTGATGCGGTCTCTAAGACTATTTTTTATGAACCGCGACGAAATTGCCAAATTTAAATGGTTCGTGGATTTAATGTCACAAATACACGGAAGTACAGGTATATAATATCATAAGTACATAATATATTATTATACACCAATATTACATTTATACAAAAAAATAACATTGTATTCGATTAACGTTTTAAATTATTTTTAAGTAAAATCCAGTTAAACATATATATTTAAATAATTATAAACAGCCCGAATGTGGTAAAATAATAGTTTGTTTATAATTACGAATTACGAGGTACTTGCCCGTTTTCGTACAATTTGTGGTCTTTCCCCTCCCCAACTTTTCTGTGAAAAAACTAAAGCGGTAATTCGCAAAAAAACGACATTATAGTATCAATGAAATATAAAGTATCACGAATTGTGTACACGAACAACATTTGAATTACTCTTTCTATCGAAAAAAATATACATAAAATATAAAATGTACTACTGTTATACCGATAAATAATATAAATGTATGAAAAGCACAATCGTTTTTATACGGATATTTATAACTCGAGGACCGAAATATTACATTTACTATATATTTTATCACGTCCGTTGTTTTTTTGCAATGTATTTTTCTGAAAAAAAAACCCCTCGCTATCAAGTTTATACTTTCAAATCTATTGTGGTCGAATACAAACTCAATGACGGTCGCACTTGACAGAAACAACAACTTGATTTCGCCACCTTGAGATAATTATGTGCCATGAGTTATGCAACTGACAATGTACATTATATAAACGATCTTGGCATTGTGACGACAGCTTTTGCTACCACAAATGTGTATACCTAGGACACTGTGATAATCGCCCGAACAAATTACCTCTAAAATATGTGTATCGCCATGAATTTCTACCTGATTTGCAAACCAAATTAAAGGGTAACGTTTCATACAATTGCGCCAAATCAAAATTTTGCAAATAAAAACCAAAAAAAAAACACCAAAAAAATCATAAACCGTATTTTTAAGATGTTATACAATGTAAATAATTTCGAAATCAAGTAAATGACGTAGGTTTGCTTTGGTATAGAAAATGCATATGTAACTCTTGATTTACAACACTTTAATGTATTTGTAAAGCATTTGTAAAGACTTGTAAAGTGTAACAATTTTAGTAAAAGTATTTGCAATTATTTTAAGATACGTGTATTACTACAGAGCAATTAAATAACTATCTGAGAATATATTTATTATTATAAATTTATATTTGTCTATAACTACTATTGTATTTCAAATACATTTTCGATGTACATTTTGAAATTTTTTTTTTTATTGGTAAAAGAATAAATTTGACGTGTATTTATATATTTTGATGTCAATATGTATAAAATGTATTTAGATATAGAACATGATGTAATATAATTTAAGAGATTAAAAATAATTAAATAGTATGTATCTTAAATATTTTACAACCTATTAAATACATTTCCAAGTACTTTTTCAAATAAATGGCTTTATGAATATATGTATATTATTTACAATTATATATTATTATGACATAAAACGTGTACTTACCAATGATGCTGTGCAACGTATTTCAAGCTTGTACTTGAGGGATCAATCGGATTATATCTCCAAATATTATGTACATGTATCAATAGCCAAATAATCATTAAATTTAATCGAACTTTTGGTATAAATTGTTCTGATGGACAAAATAATTTTTCATCAATCAAATGCGAAATTCAGAAATTAATATTGTAATCGAAAACTGCATAATTAAAGTTAAAGACTTAAAGATTTTGACATCGTATAAGATATTAGGATATAATAACCACAAAGAGTATTTATTTATAAGAATTTATTGAATTTCAATGAACTTACTAAAGTCTTGACTATTTAAATGTTTCATTAAAATGTCTTCACTTTGATATTAAAGTTACAAATAGAACCCATAGTTAATTTGGTGGAGACTTGACGAGTTTCTGTTTTACTTTATAGATTGCTTATATATTGACATTCGGAAGTACATTTTAATAAACAGATCTTAAATTTGTATGCCAAATATCTAACTACACTACAGAATATTTTTAAATTATAAAAATATAATTTTTTTAAATACTATGTAATCACGAAGTATGTACAATTATTGTACATCAAACGATTAACTTCATCATTATATTTCTAATCTTAAAATTGATAATAAAGTCATCCTAATAAATTTAATACTGTTACCAAAAAAACAAACGAATCGATTTAACTTCAAATATATTATTGAACTTAGTTAGTGTTTAAGTTTTTTTAATGGCATAAATGAAATTATATCCTTAACTCTAAAAAATTTTCAGGAAAATAACGTAATATATGATTTATGAAAATATTTGTTGAAAAATTTCAGAAATACTTAGGAAATACTAAATACTTAAAGCACAAATAATCGTTTTGCGTGAAGTTCACATTTCTAAAGTATTGTTCTTTAATATTAATACAAATTACAATAACTATATATTATAATATTATGAAAAAAATTAATTTAAATCAAATATGATAAAATATTTTCTTGATCTAGGAATTTGTAAAATTAAACATTTAAACAAAACATCTGACTGAATAGATGGAAATGCCCCTCCCCCCCTTATATCGGCATTATGTTAGTGTACGGCACGATCGTATTTGGGGCAACAAAAATACAGCAAAAAAACTTCCATTTCAGCACTTGGGAATCGAAGCACCTCAAAAAACTTCAGACACACGTCTTTCTCACCATCACAAATTTATAGATATACATTCGATTTTACTATAGTATTTCAATTTGTTTTTTTTTTTTTTTTTTTTAATATTTCCGAAAGATTTTTTTTTTTAACATTTTCCGTTATTTATAATATTCATAATAAAATATATTTTACACAATATTAATTTTTCTAAATTATTTTCTTATTCTAATGCTATAATTTTCCAAACGCTGTGTGGGGTATGTATAAGCACATAAATCGCATGTCCTGTATAATAATATCGTATATCCTCATAATATTATCCGACTAATTATAAATGCAAAACCGTCGTTATTGGGATAACTGGAGCACATTATACGGCGGCTGTATAACAGTATTTGATATACGAATGCATACAGTAAGATTGTCACAAACAAACCATTAAAACAGAAGATACGTGGATAAAGTTTATAACGGAGGCAGTAAATATATGTTATTAAAATAGCGATTATATACTCGTGTATTCGTAAGATGGTGTTTTAGTATAAAATAAACCGTATAAACACGCTTTTCCAACTATAAGGACTCTAAAATTATTTCGGACTAGGAAAAACAAAATTACATCCTCTTATATTTCCCAAACTCTGACATGCTCAGGTTTACACATCCACGAGTTAGGGAAGCGAAGATGGTTCTCAATAACTACAAGAAGCATACCTATAAAACTACCAAATTATTGGACGGGTTTGGTAATTAAGGCCGGCTAGCACCAAAGACTAGACGCCATCAGCCGAAAAATCTCGTCGACTACCTCATTCGCTATCTGGGAGTCGAACCGCGGGCTGTGGACCTCGTGCACCGAAATATGCTTACGACTACTCCACCACACCCGAAATCCCGATTTATGTAGAATATCAACATTTCGGAAGTGGAGTTTATCTACTCCTCAATGGGAACGGTTTTCGATATTTTAATTATTTTTATAAATATTATAATATATAAAGTAGGTACCTATAAAAAGAGTAGAAATATTTTTACTCTTCAATAATTATAATATTAGTTATATAGTTTTAGTTAAAATTCTCTCAGTAATCCGTATTTATAAATATATAAATACCTTTATTTATTTACCTATGTAAATATATAAATGGATCATCTGTATGTAATCTAGAATGTAATATTTTAGCATCTATCATAAAAACAAAAAAGAGGAATAAACTCAAATTAAATAGAAAATAAAATATTTGGTCATTGTGAGATTTTCTGATGCTCAAAGCAAAATCAAATAATGAGTGCAATTTTTCGTTATCCTGTGACGTTCAATTCTCGGGTTATAGCCGGACGATATTTGGATGGTTTAGATTCACAATATTAGACCCGGTAGGTGACGCTGAATTTGGATTCCATGATATTGTATTTTGTATTTGTATTTTTTTAGGATTCTTCGCATGTCATATATCTAATCCTAAAATTTCAACTCTCCCGCCCCCTCATCACACACATAATAATATTATGAAAAATATAAAAATGAAATACAATATATGAAAAAAATCATAGGTTCATGTATAATTGACCGTTAAACCTTATTATGAAATACGAAATTGGGGGGTGGGGTGAGGGTGAAATTTAAGGGTTGAATGTTACGATATGTGAAAAATCTTGGAAAATTAAAAAAATTAATTCGTCAAAAAACAACAAATACATTTCCTAGAATCTGATAGCAGCGCCATCTACCGGGTTCAATTGTAAATTTGTTTCATACATGAATATCTACTCAAACACATACATCTCAACAAAATCGGACTATTTAAAGATATATATTTATAAAAATGAATAATAAACTGGGAAATTAATTTATTTTTGTTTATCAAAATTAGTATCACATTGAATATAATATAATATTACAGTATGCAATCAAATAAAAATAATAATAGGAAATATACATACATTTAATTTAATAATTTTAAATATGTAACCAGTAGGTGATTTTTATGATTTTTCAGAGAATTTAGTGAAAGAATTCTAATTAATGAAAATCATTTGCTGGATACAATCTTAATAGGAATTATAAACAAATTGTATCAAACGGTATAAAATAAAAATAAAATACTTTAAAGTCTTAAAACATCTTTTTAGTTTTATCGTTTATTTATTATAATAAATAAAGTAAAATTTAAATACGAAATTTTACATTTTAAAAACCCATAGATTTTACATCTAAGTCACATTTTATTTTCTCTTATTTTCCCCCATTATTAAAGCAACTATAATGCTTTTTCTTTCCTCAAGAAAGATGTATTTTTTCACAATGCTTCAACATCCGTTAGAAAAACTATTTTGTTAACACAATATTTATTAGTATACTTGAAAGGACGCTACTACCGAATTTGCTTGTATCCATCTATGTATAGCGGTAGTATACAAAAACTTAACGACCTTCATGGTTCATCCACCTATGTAATTTTTTATATAAGAGTTAACGAATTTACCTACTATACAA
Source organism: Pemphigus obesinymphae (assembly GCA_025469235.1). NCBI lineage: Eukaryota > Metazoa > Arthropoda > Insecta > Hemiptera > Aphididae > Pemphigus > Pemphigus obesinymphae. The sequence continues at coordinate 31,690 of JAIPRL010000139.1, forward strand.
TTTAAAGATAATAACATCATTTTAAAACTGTTTAACATCTCAAAACAAAATTCCTCCAGTTATATAAGATAATAAATGCATACTAAAAAGAGATATAATTACCTTTAAATAACAATAATTTATATTCAATATACACTTATATTAAAATTCCAATCACTTCACTACACGTACGCATTTCAATGTTTTACGCGAGTTATGATTAAATATTTTCAAAAACGAATCCATAATATTTTCAAAAATGAATCCATTATATTTTGAAAATAAATATTCCAAAAATTTAAAAATTACTGATGGTATTTCTAAATTTAGATTTCAGACATTTTATTCAATTTAGTATAAATATGATTTTAAGAAACACACTCAATAATATATTATATTTGTTAAGTTATAATGATATTTTATTATCCATTCTATATTTTATAACAAAAGATTAGTATAATATTCGAAGTTGTATGAATTATATTTAGAAAGATGTATTTTATATATATTTTTTATATATGATTTTATATACATTTCTTTTAATTTTATCCAATAAACAAGTTTTAATAGTTTTCGATTATTACCGGGAAACAAAAAAAATTAATGTTTACAGTTTTTAAGAAAATCAATAATTATTACTTTGATGGTCTATTATTAATATTATTATTATTGTGTTACAAATTATGGTAGATATATCCAATAGTTTGCTATTAAAATATAGTTTAATTAAACAATTTTATAAAATTAAAACTGATTCGGAAATGTTTGAATAGTTTTATAATTTTGAAAAATATTAACATATATATTTTAGATTAAAATTGTTATTGTAAAATTATATTTTAAGTGGCTATCTATTAAGGAGTTATATACGTTTAGATGAGGAAAAAAAAGCGATTTTTTTTTTTTTTAGGATTCTTTTCCAACGAAATGAAACCACGTATATATGTGTAAGTTTATATATTTAATAAATTAATATAATATTTAGAATTTTTTTTAAACATTTTTCCTACAAAATACTCAATATTGATAAATTTTTGGCTGATATACGAAGCCGTGTTTAAAAAAATAGGGGTTTACTGTGAGCAGCATAACTCTGCAGAAAATGATCAAATATCATAAATCATAACAAATCCCATTATTACCTCTATGACAATAGATAGTGTTCAATCGCTCGGTTTTGGAAAACGCTGACTAAAAATAAAATGGAGGCTCATGAAAATAAAATGAGAATTTTATTTTTTTCATTGTCTATTTCGTTAATAAAAAAAAGACCTTTATATATTATATATATTTATGTCTCAGGTAACAATTCCCAATGTATAATATTAATAAATATTGAATTTTGATTTTAAATGAAATATTGAGTAATTATTTAACTAACATTCAAATAAAAATAATTAATGTACAATCATTCTCCATAATTATTAAGAAACACATATTTTAATTAAAATCAATGATTAATAAATATTTATTATTTAATATTATATAATATTGTGATACTAAATACCTACCTATGTTACTACTTATATGATATTTAATAATTAAATATATATATAATAGTACCTATATATTATATTTATAGTTTTATACTTATATATAAATACTAAATGAATTACTCGGCTTCACGGAAAGTAGTTTGGGCTAGGCATGGAATAATAATTTCCCTCCTCTCCACTTTCCTCCTTAAAATCGATTTTCAAAAATCCATTTTCAGTAGGAATTTTAGTATATTCAGAAATGTTCTCCTGAGTTGTTCACCTCATGTTAGATCTTTTTTCCGTTTAGATCGATCAAATATATTCTGCGTCCGCTCAATATTTTATTTACTAAGTATTTAATTTATATGCTTGGAGTTTCTACTGAACAGTAATCCCCAATAGATAGGCTGATACGTAGTGTATAGGTTGTTTGAGGAAGAATGTCCCGAGTTCTCAAAATAGGTCTATTCGGAAATTGTATAATTTATTGGAAATTTATAAATAATGAGTATTGGAATATTAATGTTTATTAAATTATTTAATAAATATTTTTGTGTTACTAAGAAATTAAGGTAAAAATTAAGCACAAAACATTTGAGATAGATTTAGAATTTTTTTTTTTTTTTTTGAGATATTATACTCACTGGCTTAAAATTATATGGTTTTCAGAAAAACGCATTTAATGTGGAAATAATTGAAAGTTTAAAGTGATAGCTGTATTTCCACAACAACCTATAGATCTGTAAATGTTTGTCGAATCCATTTGAAACTTTCAGAGAATATTCCTCAAAATACCTAATTTCAGAAGACAGAAAATATAACATTTTGGAATTCTTAAACGTAATAACCCCTTAAATAAAATTCAAAATAATTATATAGTCTGTATATCAGGAAAATCGTGATTTGTTGTAGTCCAGTAGTTTACAGGAAATGTCATCTTATTCAGTGTAATATTTACTATATTTTTGTTGATATTTTATTATTGTTTATTATAAAAGATATATAATAAATGATTATGGTTTTGAGATTTACATTTGATTACTATTATTATTACTATTACATTGCTATTTAAGAAGCAAAAAATAAATATTCTAAATACCTATACTAAAAAGCATATTCATAGTTTCACAGTCATATTTACAGATGCTGGTTTATAGTACAAGATTAAACTTACACATTTTTTCTTTCCGAATTTTCTGATTTTTGTATTACATTCATAATTATGATTTGTAATTAATTGATTTATAATTATTAAAGTTATCATATAATTTTATTTTGAGTAATTTATAAGAATATTCATGAATTCGAAATTCAAAAAAAATCTTCCATAGATAGATGATAGAAGATTCATCATCCTTTTTTCGGTTCTCGGATAGGATAGTATGTAATTATAAAATTTGAAAGCAAAATTTAATTATTTTAGGTATATAAAAGGCTGTTTTAAGTAAAATTTGATATAATATTATAGATAATTTAAAAATATAATAGATTAACGATTAACATAATAATTGTATATTATATTTCCTACATTTATAAAATATTTCTGTCGTTAAAAGATATTTTTCTTCATGTTTAAGGAAACCAAAACTCTAAAACTTCTACTCGACTCTTTTTAGTTCAAAATTTGCTAGAAAAAAAAAATTCTAAAAAACTTATTGTAAATTCACTAGTTTCATCGCTCCACTTAGAATCTAAATAAAAATCAGGTTCCGAGTTGAAAAAAGAAAATATATTCAATTATAGTAGGTACCTTTACGCTCGAAGCAGAATATAAATTATTTAAGCCTGTAGTAATAGAATTATCCGCAACGATTTTTTTTTTTTTTTTTATATATAAGAAAGAGGGTTAGAGAAAAGAGAAAAAATTGGTTACGTTATATTGATTATGTATGTATTTGTATTCATTCAATAAATTGAAACAATTCGTGTATATATAATATATATAGTATATGTATAATATAAATCGTATACTAAAGACAATAGGAGTTATAAAAAACACATTGTTTTTCTTTTCATGAGTAAATGACAACAATGAATGCAATTTTATTTAAAACAAAAACATATAATATTGTAATAATATACAGTGTTTGGACAAATGTCACTTGATTGTCAACTTAAATTTAACGTCTAGCACACGCTTATTTATCCGTATTCGTGTTTACTATTTATTGCGTTTATAAACTTAATTTGACACCCTTTTTTGTGTGTATACGTTAGAGATGAAGTAAAATAGAACCCATTTGAATGTACACGCTATTTAAATAATGATTCGAGTTCAAAACGACAAACATTTACGATAAAACATTTCAAATTTGACTTCGATTAACGTCACATTCTATCCCTTTTCACGTCCACCACACACATATGGACCAAAATGAGAATTCAGAACTTTTTTTGTGATAAATTACACTATGCACTTAATATTTGGTTTATTTCGAGATCGGTTTACTTGATTATTTCGAGAATAAATGGTATATCAAACACATTATTATGCTGCTTTCGTTACGATGTAACTATGAAATATCATCAAAGTTTAATTTAAAAAATAAGGATTTTCATCTTTTTATTAAATTCTTAAATGATTTCTTATAATTTTGTACATATAGTATTATTGTCTATTAAGCTTCCTTAACTAAATGACAAGTCATAATATGAATTGTACAAAATATTAAAAGTTAATGGCTATTAATTGTTTATTAATAATTAAGAAACTTATTTTGCTGTACTTCTTTAATATATATATATATATATAATCTTTAGCTTTTTAACAATTTAATTAAAATAATACAGACGTAAAATATTAAATGCCTAATTAAAAAAAAAAAGAGTTGATTAACAGCTTATAAACAAGAATGGCGTTACAGTTATTTTCTTTTCAACATTTCACTGTTATTCTCAAAGTTGTTTATGCGAATAATGAATTTTTTTTCTTAAGAAAAACTTCTACTAAGTTTATAATAAATTTGTTTTTATATTGTTATAACAACTAAATGTGTACTAAAATAAATAATACAAATATTATTTATTTAGCGAAGTAAAAAATGAGATGTAATGCTATAGTTGTTCAATATAAATATATGCACATAAAATTATATTTTATAAAATATTATATAAAATTATATAGATAATATTTTATTTGTATGTAATAAATACTTTATTAGATACATGAATTTAAGATTATATTTTAGTAAAATATTAGCATGCACTTTGAACTAATTGCATTATATTTAAGATTTTTAATGTTTTTTTATATATTATGTTATAATTTATCATAAAATGATGTTTGAAATTAGGTTATTACATTTTATAAAACAGATAAAATATGTGATTTTTCTGAAGTATCTAATGTTTACATAAGGTATTGAAAAGTAAAAATCTATACAAGACAAATTTATTGGAAGTAAAATATTGAATAAATATACTTTTGGAAAAATAAAACATTGAATTTGCTAATGGAGAAAGCATACGTTTTATGAATAATAATCGTATTATAATGCGGACCAATGTTTTGATTTGGGTATAATAGTATTTACATTTTATAATATCAAAAAGAAACTAAACTACTTAAATAAATCTTATAATTCTGTATCACATAAAATAAATATAATAATATGAGAATGTTATGCATAAATATTAACTCGCTTATTATTATCGTTTCGGAATTGTAAATCCTGTAATATTACCATTTTAATAATAGTAATAATAATAACAATAATAAAACGAAAATAATAAATTTAGTAAAATGTATTTATTGTCTAATGTCGTATTTAAAAAACAAATTAAAAAAAAAAAACAATCATGATATATTTCAAGGAATAAATACTTTGAAAAATTGTTTGAATAACAGTAATCCAATAGTTTCGAAAATTAGTATTTGCAAAGTATTTAGTGTATACTATCTTAAAGTTATGTTGCACTCATGCTGTAATGGACGCGTGAAAATACTGTTAGAGTAGTATTTCAAAAATACATTTTCACCCCGTACTTTCTAAGAGGTTAAGTGTCATTGAGCATTATAATCTTCCTTTATGGTCAACCATAACCTGCTTCGTCTATATATTGCACGTACAAAAGTCGTATACAAACAAACCGAGAAAGTATACCTAACCACTATAAAAATGTCTCCAGTACAATAAAAACTATACTCGGCGTTTAACAATACTCGACTATATACTTACAAAAGGACTTGAATGTTAGCCAAAATGAATAATTTAGAACACATAAAATAACGAATGTGGGATTTGAACAACTAAAGTTTATCCGACGCCAGGCTCGGAAGAAAAGAATTGTATGACAGTGATTCAGCGATAATTGCAACATACGTCTTCGTCGAACGTCGCACCTAAAGTAAGTAACACGAGAAAGCAATCTCATCAGTGGAAAAACCACGGTAATCTCCACAAAAAAAATCATAAAGTAGGGTTTAAAAAAAAATTTCTCATGAGTATGCATTGAAAAGTTTCTTAGGCATTCAGTGACAATTTATTTCCTAAGGGACGCTAAATGGACTGCTCCTTCTTCTTATCCTGATCGCTGAATATAAACGACTAGAGGAGTCGGAAAAGAAAAAAAAAAATTATGTATTAGGTACTGTTTATTTCCTTGTTTTCACTATACGGTATACATAATATTAAAACAAAAACGTGATACTATGAATATAGTATAAATATTTAAATTGTAATGATTGCTAATACATTAGTTTGAACGTTGTAAAAATGCATTTTTTTATTCTACAACCTTTAATACCTAATCGTTTGTCAGATATTGTCAATGGGTTTACTACAATCTGAATCGCATTAGGTCCACGTGAAAATCCCTCAAAAATTCATTTTCTAGAATACATATATAAAAAAAAAAAAAATCGATATTCGTGTAGGTAATAACAGTTTATTATTTATCGGTGGCGTTTTTTATATTTTAACCGACATATAATGGTAAAAAATTATTTTGGAATACAAGTTTACAAATAACTCATCCTGAATAAAAAAATAATATACTTAGAAGAATGTACTTTGTTCCTTACATAAAAGCTGCTAATATTTTCAAACGCTATTTAAATAGTATGCGTGTACAATATATTATTAAAGTTTACGTAAAAAGTTCCGTCATTAATTGTTTAGAGTTATAGTTATTTTACAGGAAATATAGCTCGTCAGTCTTTGATCTAAGTTTTTAGAAATTATTACTATCCTTAGCTTCTATGAAATATTTTTTCAACATTTTATGTGGTAATTTTCAAGGACTTTTTAAATTTATTAAAAATTTTTTGTATAGGTATTAATATTAAAAATTCAAATATTGAATACAAATTTCAAACTTACACTATTAATATTAATATTTCAGTAAATTAATAAAAAAAAAAATCATAATTACTCTCTTCGTAAAATTGACATGTTGCAATTCATAGACATTATGAGAAAAAAAATGTCAACATTTCAAACACTCGACAATTTGAGTATCAGAAATTAATTATTATAATATTTATACCGAATTTTATTTGTAGCTAACCGCATTACTGAATAATATATTGTAATTTTAAACTATGTATTTTACTAGGAAATATCGGAATATTCCGGATATGTTAATTCTCGAGTACTGCACTGTATATATAATTTAAAAAATATATATAATTTTTTAATTTTATATATATATATATAATTACGTGAGATTATGAGCATGACATTAGAAATAAAAAATAAATGAATACAGCGTTAACAAAGTTAAAACACTTATATTCACACAAAAGAGAAAATTAAAATGAAATAATAAATGATAGAAGAATAAATCATTTTAAATTGTAAAAATCGGAATCGAAAAATCCAAATTATCGTAATTTTAATAAAATTTCAAATAATTTCATTGTTCAAAGCGATGGAGCAGAGGAGATTCTATTACATTTTACTTTTAAATAATAAATCCTTCTCGGTCACTCTGCAAATATATTTTTACCCGTGGAAGATCTATCGACTCCTTGTTTTATAGAAATGGATATTTAAACGTTCAAAGTACTACCCTAAGTGTTATATATAGTAAAAACTATAGAATGTTTCCGGTTGATTAAATTTTTTTTAAATATAATCTAGTAAAATATATTTAAACTATATTATAATCGTGTACAATACAAATATCAATAAAACTTTGGAAATATTTCAATAAAATAAAACATACAAATTTAAATTTCTTCGTACATCTCAGCTAAAACTTTCTTTCGTTACAAAATAAAAAAACTGCATGTAAAATTAGCATAGTGTATACAGGTAAATTTTAAAGAAATATATTAAGAATTTACATATTATGCAGGGAGAATAAATCGACATCGAACTATATTTAGAGCATCGTGTTTAGTATAGTTTAAAATAAATATTAATAATGTAGACACGTCATAGTATTATATTGATAAACGATATCAATGGTTATGTTTTCAATTCAAGATATTCTTAAGAAAGCCATAAAACCTTAAAAACAATGTATAAAATTGAAATTTCAGTTTACTACATTATGACTTATATGAGTTATTGCAATTGAGATAATATGTGACGTTTGACGTCATTGTAATAAACAATACCTATCATAAGAGTACATTTTTATTTTAATCAAAATATAATATCATATACAAAATGATTCACTAAACGCAAGTTTAACCCATTATTAACTAATAATATATATATATATATATATATGTATATTTAATTCATGTTTAAGTAATGTTTTTATATTAAAAAATACTTGAGCGCTTGTAACTTTTATACTATTCACGATTTTATAAACCCAAATCACAAACATTCACAATGTTTGTAGTTTTGGGTTTATAATAATTTATAGTACTAAGCACAAAAACTACTTTTACAAATACATTTATTTTTATAACCCCCTCTCCAAATAACCATGCAAAAATATTGTGCAGAAAAAAATTCAAAAAAATCTTGATCAAAACTCTAAAGTCATATTATCATAATTAATTGATTAATTACAGATTGATATTAATAACTATATGTTCTACACGTACAAGCAGGCTTGGGTAAAATACTTTTTAAAAGTATTTCGAATACATATTCCGAGTACTTCCAAAAAAAGTATTCAGAATATGTATTCGAATACTTTATAATTACAGTATTCACTTGGTATTTGAAATACTCCATAAAATGTATTTAAATATTTGCAGAATACTTTTGTTTTACTCGAATTCAATAACAAAAATAGTATCCAATTATAGAATCATTATATTTAATAATTTTTTTTTGTGTAAATTAATATAATAATACAATTGATAATACACATCTATCTATTAATTGTAAATTATACCCAAATTTTAATATTAAAGTTTAATATTGTTTAATTAATTTAAGTAATAAATGAATTGAAATTTTTTTTTAAATTTAATATTATGTATGTAATTATAACTATATAATCAACTATATATTTCATCAATAAAAACGATTATTATTTAAATCGAAATAAAATAAGATAATATAATATACTATAAAATAAGATGTACTTATATTCAAATACAATTTACACTAACGGAAAAATAAAATATTATAAAATAACAAAGTGTTCAAAATACTGTATTCAGAATACTATCCAAGTCTGCGTATAAGTAAATTTAGTCTACATGTATACGTGTACAAAATCATAAAAAAAAATTAAAACCATAACTTCCGTTTGATTTTAAATTGTATCAACATAACCGTTATCACGGTATTTATTTTAAATTACGAAAACCATAGGATTTAAACGTGATCCGGGTTTATCAATGGACATTTTTATCACGGTGTTTTGCCAGATATTTAACATTTTTGTACCTCGAGAAGTGGACTACAGATCTTCACCAGAAAGATGTAATAACCCGGAGATAAATGGATCGGAAAAAATAAATTACCCGGTGTTCTTGTATTGTTTGCCAAAATAAGACTTAGCAACGAGTTGTATGGAGAGAGTAGTTATTGTGTGATTGAAAAGTCATGATTTTTAAAAATTGGCAGCAATAGATGTGACCGACTGTAATATTTTGATATCATTTGATATGGGCTCAAAGTCGATTTTTATCAAAAATCATTTTCCCGTATTCAACTAACTGATTATATGCTTACACGGGGAGATACCCTGCAGTAGATGCACGGATATTCCCTATATATTTTGTGTCGCTTTAATTTTGGTGATTTTGATTCGTCAATTACAAAAATATTTAAAATAATTAGTTGGTATTAATTTATCCATTGACTTAAAACTCGACAGAGTATCAATGAAATACAATATTGTTGTGTCATCGACATGAGTAACGAGGTTAAATATATGCATCGGGTACAACGGATATACAAATAGTGAAGGGATCTAAACGATATAATATATGATTACCTCTTAGACCTGCTTATGTTCAAATAGGAAGACATGAAATGCCACTAGTTTGTACAAAAATAACCCCTACAATGGTTATTTATCAATAATTTATTTTCGGCGAATATTTAAGTAATAAATATACATAATATATTATATAAATATACAAAACGGTATTATTTTCTATAAATAATCTAACATAATACCTAGTTTATTGCTGTTTTTAGCCAAATTAATTAATTAATTATATTATTATGAAAGTAATACATACACGATTTTAATATTATTACATTGTAAACGGCGGAACATAATAATAATGCCAGTCTGTATTTAATATGCATAAAATTTTTAAATTAATTATTAAAGTTTTATTTTATGACGTATTTATGTGTTATATTTATAGAGTTTATGGAATTGTATTGCTAAAATGTATGTTTTTTATTTGTTCGTTTATAATGTGTTTTTGATATTTTTTTACGTTGTTGACACAAGTATATTATAATTGCTTAACAGTAAAAACAAATTAAAACTACAATAAATTTTTAATTATCAAGGGTTAACAATGAATGAACTTTACGGAGACATTAGTGATCATAAATTATTTGTTTTGTTCCACAATGTATACGTGTATTCTTAAACTTAACATCCTCATTTTATACATTAGTTGATAATAATTTCATCCGACTGTTTGAAATGAATTCATACTCAATATTAATTTATTTGTATTAACACTGTCTGAAATATTCCTGTCATAATATCCCACATTACGATCATCAATAATATGATATTCAAATACTATGTTAAGAGTTTGTTCATAAGATTCCTTAATATAAATCACTTTTGCATTCCACGTACTTTTATTGATTAAGTACGAATATTAAAATTGATTATCATTATATTTCAAGAAATTTAGGCCGACCCCAAATAGTTGGGAGAGAAGGCGAAGGAGAAGAAGAAGAAGATTATATTTCAAGAAATGCAATTCATTTTTTCAAAAAAATTAAATATATTTTTAAGATTCTAAAAAGCCTGTTGGTGGTGGAAGCATGTTAATCGTTGAATAGGGTACTGGTGCTGATATTTTGAATTTTAAAGCAATGAGAAATCTTTTTTTTTTTTTTGTAAAAGAAATTCTGAGCGAAACTGGATGAAATATTATTTTCCGAAATATATTTAATGTAATTTTCAATGGTTTTTCCTTTACATTAAAAAAAACTAATGAGAATAACAATAAGTTGCCTATTTAAAGTGTTAATTAGAAAATAATCCTTTTATCAAAAAGCATTTTACTCAAAAAGTTCTACCCGAAAAATGTAGTTCATAAGTTATTTACTTATTTTATTTCAAACAAGCTTGAATCTAAAACATAAAATATTTAATTTTTACAATATTATAATAAATGATACAAAGAAAAAAAAAATAAAAACCATTACATTTCATAATACGCTAAGAATTGAAAAAACGATAACGTAAATTGTTATTATAAAAAACAAAGAAAAAACGAAAAATATTTTTTTCATGAAAGCTGAATTGAATGAAAATTGTAATTTAGTATTAGCTTTCAAATTTATTATAAGCATGTTAGTTATATCCATAACATAAGTAAAAATATATAAAATAATTAATATAGTTAAGCATTCGTTTAATCTAGAGACAATATGGAGACATACAATTTAAATAAGTTATAATTAAATCCAAATAAATTTAATTCGTTTTGTTCAAAATGCAAACTTAATCAACATTAATATAATTATTAATTCACTGAAATAACAAAATATTAACTAATTCATCGAACAATACCTAATATACAATATTTACAAAAGTTTGTTTGATTTCCTTAAGCTATTAGAATGGTTTACAGTAATTTGAAGTATCTAATGGAACTTTGTCACGACATTAAGTATTTATAGCAAGTATCTACCTTACATGGCATAACTCAATCATAGAATATTGATAATACGGAGTTCTATATAATAATATAATCTTTTTATCCTGAAATGTAAGCCACATGATAAACATAATAAAATACATTTTTTCCACTTTAAAAATTGATTATTTTCTCCTGTAAAGTGTAATGAAGACAATGGTAAATCGAAACGCGATAAATGTGAGTAAAAAAAAAAGATGTTACATACATTTTTTGGCTTCAAAATAATTTTATCATTATTTTTTACGACTTAAATTCAACTATATATGTTAGGCTCAATACACAAAAATGGCCAATAGTTGAAAAACCCATACTGCCCTAGTTTCTGGTTGTTTAAAAACGGCTAAACCACTAAATAAATCATTATTTCGGATTTTTGTCGTTTTTAAACAGCCAAACCTTGGTATGTCAAAATGTCGAATGCTAAACCCCAAAATACTCGTTATTATTATTATTTAATATACATTATAATGTTTATTATGTATTTTATAATTTAATTATAGATGATAAATAAAAAAATGTAAATAATTATTTTATTATTTTATACCACATCATAATACAAATACTAATAATATTATATTTATTAATTGATGAATTAATTATTTATATATAAATTGTGTTATTTTATTATTTGGGTAAGAATTATTCATAAAATATAACAAATTATATATATATATGATATAAGTATAGAAAGTATACAATAAATATGCATATACGAGTACACTACACAGTATAGGTGAAATGTATACATACATACGTATAATATACATAACTAGGGTAATGTGGGGTAATTGTAAAATGGAGCGATTGTAAAAAGGTATAATATAAATTAAAGTAAACATATTTATAGAAATTGATTTCAACTAAATTAAGGTAGAAACGTACTTTAATTAATGTATTGGTTATTATACACGAAAATTTGAGGTTATGTGAAGAAATTTGTTACCTGATAATACTTAGAAAATTAATAACGGGAGGTATGAGTTTTCAGTTAAATAAAATTATATTTCTACTGTTGATATGAAAATAATAATAGCATTTTTACTAAATCCTACCGGGACCATAAAAAGAAAAAAGATTATTTATAAATATCCTGGTTCTGTCACTGTAAACGAAAAGTGATATCAATTTTTATAATAAGTTATTTACAAAAAATGTTTATATACCGATAATTGCTTTGAATTTATATTTATATATGTATTACTATACTTATATGGACGAACTGTACCTATATCTAAATACTAGTAAAGACTGATAGGAATATAAGTAATAGGACTGAATAAGTAAATTCTAAATACTATTTCTATATAATAAAAGACTGATAAATATATTATGTATAACCTAAACATTTTAATGTGCAACTTTAAGTAAATAAATGTTGCATTAATTAATTAATTTTTTCATTCACATTTATCCCAAGCGATTAGTCATTAAATATGGGTGAAAAAAAATATTTTTGGGGAAAATGTAAATATCTGTATAATTTACATTACGAGACAAAATATGATTTCAGAAATCAGATAATACCACATTGCGCCAGAAATTATTTCATAATAGCTAATAGAAACGATTTTAGCCATTTCCAATTAACAATAAAAAAGGATTTTTTTTGAATTTTCAATGGAGCAATTATAAATACAAATTTATATATAAAAAAAAATATATATATACATATTTTATACGATTTTTCTTGTAAAACCTTATGCAGAGTAGCATTGATCGTTTATATTTAGTACAGAAAAAATGTTAACAATTTGAATACATAATAAATAACAGTATTCAAATGTATGTATACATTTTACAAAATTAATTTACAATTACCCCAATTCACTCTATATCTACAAACTATCCACTATGCGGTATATAGCTTACATACACTATGTACATATTCGTACGGTGTATAATGACATTTCAAATTCAAGCGATCGAAATATTGGCCAATGTTATTATGTGGCTTATATTTTATTAAAAGGTAAAGCTATTGAAATGTACAAATGTGTGTGTCTGACTAAAATTAAATGTTCATTCGAATATGTGGTTTAAACTAAAATAATATAATACGATATGATGACATGATGAAATTTTTAAGATTTCTAAACGTAATATAAAATATTTATGATGTAATAATATTGGTCACACTATATGTATATAATAGCTCTGCGCTCAGAATCGAAACCGAAAGAAATAACTTATCATTATTGAAAATTCAATATATCCACCACCAGAGTATATCACACAGTGAGCGAATAGTGTGCTAGGTGCCAATTTTTTTAAGGTTAGTACGTTTCGGAAAAATCATTATACTCTTTAAATCGCAAACGTCATTGTTATATTTTGATTTTCAAAACAGAAATAGAAGTCGTGCCGTTGTAACGATATATGACTACACGTGTAACTCGATTTTATGCACACGATAACATACAAAATTACCGCGTAATAATCATTTTTTACTTACACATCCGATCACACCGAATTTGTCATATTGAAATACTTGATATACACAATACTACGACCATCCGCTGGTACATAATACCAACCACGTTTTTTAAACAAAATATCCTATAAATATTTCATTATTCGATGTTTATACACGTAGTGGTACGTAATAAATTCTTCATTTTTATTATATCCGTGTTTTTTTATTAGCTCATTCTACATATTTTACGACCATCCATATGCATTCCGGTATCAACATTATGCGATCATTATTATTGTACAAAGTTGGTTATACTGTATATGGTTATTTATTAAGATGTTTATCACACTATTTATGAAAATGAAATACATCGCCGGTTTTGTGTATTATTATCGACACGTTTTAATCTAAGCTTATATGGTTTTATTGACAAACAAATAATCAACACTATTAATATTACCATTACAATGATATGTACAACGGTATTATGTTTTTTTTTTTTTTTTTTTAAACCCATTTAACCGTATTAATCACGGGTATATAATTAACAGATAATGAATAACGTCGATGAAACATATTTTCCAATGTTAACAACAATATTATTAACAGTTTAATTATCATATGTACTATGACAAAAATCAATATAAATATATATCTATTATATAATTTTTTTTTTTTCATTCATTAAACTTATATTAAGTCATAAATTTTAATTTTAGTTTTAACTTAAGTAAGAGCATGGACACAAGTCGCGTATTCAACTTATATATTGTAACACTCTCCTCGTCGACTCGCGTTCCTTTGGACATTTTTAGTTTCTCCTGATAATAATCTTCCTTTGAAGTCCATCAATACCTACGTGTTTTTTTTTTTTTACGAGTCTCAGAAGCCAGCCTCGGTATTACTAAAGACATTTTGTTGGACACAGGTTTATACTTTAATATTAACCACAACTAAACATAGTTCTGAGCTAACACTGATGACCAACTTATTCCTAATGCAAAATGTCCCGTTTTTATTATTTCACCGAGTACTATGTATATATACTATATATCAATATATAACTATGTTTATTTTAAGGTTCTATTTAAATTCTAGAATCAAATTTAAAAGTGTGCCAATAAGAAACAGTTTCGTTCTATTCAATTAATTAATTAATAATTACATGTACCTATATTTAGTTATACAATATTCCTTTAAAGAACAATAGTAACTATTTATTTATAATTTATCAATGCAATTTGAATATGAGACAAGATTTTGAAATTCGTAAACTTTTATCATAAGAATTTTTTATATTTTTTTTCCCATTCCTTAACTAATATTTATTAATTTACTTCAAAATAAATTTAAAGAATTTTAATAAATAAGTATTCTACATATAGTAATACATTCTTTCAATATTTGTACGATCCCTATAGTTCTTTGTTTGGTGAATATATTTTTGCTCAACGAATCTTTTCCCCCATTTATATTTATTCCTACATAATACGACACCGGATTTATTTTCTTTGATATTGTATGTGGTCCCTCATATCTATTTCAAAATTTACCTTTTTTTCATGTTAGTTTTTAATAATATCTTTTCTCCTATATTTGAAGTCCATTCCCTTTTCCTATTATCAGCATAATATTTTCCTTTTCAAATGTTTTTTCGAAAATTTCAGGTGATTATTCTCGTATTGAATTTAATTTTTGAATTTCTGTAGTAATTTAAATTTGCTGGAATTATCACTATATCAAAAATGGAATATAGATCATAGTCGTGTACCAAGTAAAATAGAGAATATCCAGTGGAATGATGTACCGCAGTATTGTATCGGTGTAAAAATACTGAGAGTACGACAGTCCAAATTTCTAACTCCCAAAAATAAGGTGCTATCATAATAATCAATACTTAATTCTATCTTTCAACTTGACCTTGGTTTGATTTCCAATTCTCTCTTTCTTTTAAACCCCCAGTGATAATAATAATAATTTAATATCACCTAAACCGTGAAATGAATTTCATTGTTGAACCGCAACACTCCTGACGGGCCGTAGGTTGAAATTAACTAATAAATATTATGATTTAGCTTTTCTTATTCATATTATTTCACTTGACTCGGAATCTTTTATAGCCTCAATTAGATTTCCTAGATATTTATCCAGGGTTTGTAATAAATGTGTATTTAGAGGATTTACCATAGAAAATTTTCCTACATATAGGTAAAAGTTATTTTAATATTAGTATCCTGAAAAATATATTTTATCATTTTTGAAATTATTTGCAAATTTAATCTATCTAATCCAGGGTAGGTTGCGGACAATTTTTTTAATTATATAGATTCCAAGAAATTTATGTTAAATTATCATTTACCTATATTATTATAGTAATAAAGTACCAAAAACTACGTTGGGTTTTAAAATTATAATTCATAATAATTCGTCATATATTTAATTATTAAGATAGGTATTAATCGTCGTTATCGGAAAAATTTTGCAATAAAATACGATAAAGTCGCAGCTCGACAACGACGAGTATCAGTCGTTATTCGTTCAATATTAGTCATTAAACTGTATCATGGCCCGGCTTGTTATTTTCTTTACTGATTATGCAAGTATATAACACGAGTGTGTTGTGCGTCCGTTTTGATGTAATCCAGTGCTTAGTGCTATTTCTGCGACAAATTATTAACAAAAATTTGATGATGGATAAATGGTTAATGAATAATCGAATATTTAAAACCAATGAAGATGAACCTTCAACTTTGAATTTAAATTTAAAAAGAAAAAAATGTGACGTGAAAGTATGATTCGGAGTACCTAAAATTAGATTTTTCTTAGAATGAAGATAATGATAATCCAATACCACAGTGTATTATTTGTTATGAAATACTTGCAAGTGTAGTACGCCCCTAATAATTTACATCGATATATTGAGAGCAAGCATCCTGATCTGAAATATTAGCCATTCTCTTACTTCGAAAAAAAGCTACGTGAAGAGATGAGAAATTGTCATAGATCACTTCTTTTGCACACTGAGGTACGTCGGTTGACAAGAGGGAAAGCATTGACACGACTTGTGGAACTCCGTGAAGAAGTTGCATTGTTTTTAAAATAAAAAACTGATACTGTAGCTCACGAATTTAGCCGATATATTTTCAAAACTTGACGTACTACATTTATATTTACAAGGAACACAAGGAGCCAATATACCTATTTGCAGTTTATGACAAAATTAAAGGTTTTATGAAAAAACTTACTTTATGGCTAAAAAAAACATTGAAAAGCAAAATTATGATTGCTTTAAAACATTTCAAACTTTCATAACTGAAAATGATATAAAAGTAGCTGATATATGTATATGTTGTCATACTAAATATTTTCTTTCTTTCCATATTTAATGTTTTACTTTTATCTATATCGTATAAATTATAAATATTTAGTATTTTTTTTTATCAATTTTAGTATTTTTTACGTTAAATTTATTATTGTATGTATTTTGTATATTTATTTCTATTTTAATTGGTGAATTTTTAAAATCAATTAATATAGGCTGATAATTAGAACCTATAAATGATAGAACTGGTACCTAATTGATTTGAATAAAAAAAAAAAAATGTTAAATCCACTAAACTATTTTCATTTTCCACAAAGTGAGGAAACATTGAATTCGTATCGTCGTTACTTATATCTTTCGCTGTCAACCACTTTGAAAATAGCTATCGGGAAAGTTCCTAAGTTCTAAAAAAATCACACCGTCCACACAGTGTATGTACATTGTAAAAATGTGAAAATTCAATTAATTCTGACTTATCGAATAAATGCATATAGCATAAAGTTTTTTGAGTACAAATAAGTGCTATTTTGTCTGATTCTCGATAACATATTTGAATATTAACTACAACCTACAAAATTATATTATTATTATATTTATTATACCGATTTCAAATAGTTTTATGTACAAACTACATAAATGATCGTCTACCGTCATTGTACCAATTCACTTTTCGTCACTGCCTGCGCATTTCTGACCAGAGTTCACTCATATGCAAAAGTCCCTTTTTTTCATATACCTTAAACCCTTTATTCGGCGTCTAGTATATTGTGGGCCGGTAGGCCATTACACAGAAATCCCCACTCTCCACCATAAATACACGTGATGTCATAACATACCATCGTTTTGTTGCTTAAGTGTCAATCTGTGATTGGTCAAAATTATTTTGAAAATTGTAAAAAAAAAAAAAAAAATTTGATCATTTCAAGTATCTAAAATTATTATTAATATTCGTCGTGATATAACATATAAGTTTCCTCCAAGCAGATAATCGAATACTGGATTCACCCGCAATGAGTTCTCTGAATGATTGTAGTTATCTGGTAGTTTATAAAAGTTGTTTAGAAAACTACTAGAAAGTTATAAAAACGATTCCTTGAAGTACATATACCATCTAGACATGTCCAATTTATAACCTGTGTAAAGAAGTCCCATGTGAATCTTTTTGAGCACGCCTTCTTCCATAGCAGAAATAATATAATAACCAACTGATAAATTATGTCCATTAATTTTAATTTTAAAATAACGAATAACTTAAAAATTAAAATATTAGCTAAGGCTATAATGATATACTATTATAGGTAAGTAAAACGTATGAGTAAAATTATTCTAATAACATATGTGAAAATAAGCACCTACTCGAACATATTGTGTCATATTATTAAAATATAAATCAAGTCAAGTATTCAAATATTAATTTTCGTTACCTAGAATTAAATTTTTTAAATAATCAAATATACATAATTTATAGGTTTTAGAAAATTGAAATATTTTATGATAATATATATGTACAATTACTATGGAATTAGTTGAATTCCTACAATTGAGTTTTACTCCATTATGCAATAATGAATACCAATAATTATATCATTTAACTATTCATAATAATAATTTAATAAAAATTTAATTTAGAACCATTATGTTTAATAAATATGGTTTATGAATAATAGTTTTGTGAAATCTAATTAATTGTTACTAAACAATAATTACAACAAATCACTAAATAAATTATTTAATATATTCTTCTGTGAGTGTTTATTTTAATTAACATTGATATTATTTGAGATTTTTTTAATGATTTCGAGGTCTACAAATCTACAATATGATAATAGGTAATGACTGAAGTACATATAATTCAACCGATTCCTTAGAAATTTTATGCGCATTATAATAAAAGGTATTTATGTTCTTCGGCCATTTTAAAGTTTTGATATATAAAATATCATTGCACCTAGTCTATATATATTTTTTTTTTTTTTTTTTTTTTTTATTATCCAAGTCTAATTCATTTATTGAAAATTTATTTACAACACCGATATCCGATTCTTATTCCACATAATAATACGGGAAAATTTTAAATTTTAAGTTCAATGAAATATTATAAAAATACAATGTGATATAATTTAAATAATTATTATTCCTATAAATCGAGAAAAACATCAATCTTTATAATGAATGCGTATGAATTGTATTGTTTCAAAATATTCAAATATAACATAAAAAAATGCATTAACATTGATTTAATGTTCAACTAACAGTAGGAATGGTAAAAATTTTAAATATTTTTTTTCATTCATTCTATGTGGTCAAAATATATTTTTTCCGTTATGGCTACTTCATATTACTATTCATAATCATATATCATATTATAACTCTATGCTCCATACAACCACATTATTATAGTTAAAGATTTAAATATGCTAATTATTTTTATTACAGTAATGATCATCATATGATAATATTAAAATATACGCATAAGTTTCAAAACGATTAGTTCTAATATAAATTTTTAAATTTGAATTAATTGGGCCTTATCATTTTAATTAAAAATCCAATAAAAACAACCCCAGTTTTTAATTGATGCTATTCTGTATTCAAGTTTCCCAGAGGGGTTATACTAATAGTATTTTAAATACGATAAAGTGTTCTATTTGTTCAGTGTGAAACTTTATTTGACTAAATTTACAAGTATACATATACATTCTTTATTTTTAAAATCGAGATAAATGTTGGTTTTACTAAGTACGAAAAATAAAATGAAAATAATTAAAATATACATATATTGAATTAAATGATGTTTTTATTTATCTTCATTGTGTATACTTTGTTGTTTTTATTTTACTCCAGATTCACCAGTTCATTTAATATTAATATAATATAAACATTTTCGTAATTTTACTAAACATAAATATTATTTCTACCAAGTTCGTAAACTAATATCCAGCCATTAGTAGTGTGAGGAGATAATACAATTTAAATTCTGTTATGTTTAAATTTTCTGAACATATACTTTAAGTTAAATAATTATTTATTAACAACCAAATAATTTTTGTAATTTTTATGAAGGTATTATTATTATTATGGCACCATAATAATTTGGGTTTGACTACACCTATATCCTTCGTATCACCAACGGTTTAAATATAAATATTTACATTCAACCGTATAAAATGTTTTTTTTTTTATTGTTTTATTGTATTTATTAAAATTATGTCCATTAGACGCCAGTGTGAAATAAATACACATAGTAGATAAAATATTGAACGCTAAAATTATTATGTTTATAATTTATAAGTATACTTAACTTAATCAATAATAGACGCATGACCACCAATTTATACTTACTCAGGTTTCGTATCATATCATATATTCTGGGCATTTTATTATGTTGTAAATGTAATTCATAATAACGTTACATTTTGATGAAACGAAAAAAAAAATAAATATCGTTTCATTAAAAGTTATCGAAAAAATTGTTCGTATAAAAGTTGAGTCCCTGCATGCATTTATATAACAATCAGAGATGAATTGGTTTTTCGGTTTCCCTGTAGGTCGCATAATTGAATTACATTCAATAATCTTTGAAGGTCGTGGTTTTATAATAAAAATAGTACTGTATAAGACTATTCAATTATGACTTCAGAGTCAGCCTCATTGGCATTACATATTTTTTGAAAAGGTACATTTGTAACCCAATTATTCATTTATGTACTGTATTTGGAAATCGGAACATAACAATATTGGCATTCATATCGAATGAATTTCACGAATCGGAATTTTCTAAACTGACGCGAAGTTATGTATGTTATAAAATGAGAAGTTCTGTCCCGAACATTTTGAAAATACTGGGCTACAAAACGTCAATATCGAGCACGTATAATGTCGAGTGCTATGAAATTAAATCAATACCGGTTTCGACCGATGTTGGGGAATATATATATATATATATATATAGAATATATCGGGTACTTGGCGTGAAAAAAGACAATTTTTAAATATCGGTTGGTCGAGTACGTACTGAATGGTGGTGGTGTAGATATCACATACAGATAAAATTCGGAATAAATATGGCGTCTGAGGATCGTAATAATAAAAGTGTAGAGGACTAGTGCGCAGACGGCAATAAAACCAAAGAAAACTGCTTATTTGGGGTCATAACGGAGGGTATGGATTGTCACCGCGAATACTGCTTGTAAATATAAATAACAGGATGTACATCCCGGCGAATTTCGTGCACAAAGAAAATGCAAAATAAAAAGGCGTCGACGGCAAAGGGAACTCTGTATAACATTATAACCGTGCACAAATATAGCTGTTTAAAAGTTTCCCTAAACGTTGGTGAAACTTATTCCCAGCGTTTGCCCGTTACGTCACGCGGTAAGAGATGTTAGCGGTTACGTCACGATATGGTTTCATTAATCGACTTGAACGTGTATTGACAATATAATAATATAAATGTGGAAATCACGTCGAAAAAACCGAGTAATTATTGTACGCAAGCAAAGCACGACGGGACAAATGAAAGTGGTTTTTGTTCGAATATATTCCCAATAAAATATATGGAAAAAATATTTGAAAAAAAAATAATTAAAAAAAAATTTTACATTTCCAAATTGAAATACACAAATAAAACGATAAAATATAACGAAAAATACGCAATAAAATATCATGATAAATGAGATAAAATTCAGTGTTAAAAAAATGATTTACAATGAATAAAATAAATATAAATTTCAGTTAATTTTTAAATACATTCTCGTGATTCTCCAAGTCATAGAGGTTGTATATAGAAATTACACTATTACAAGAAATCATATTGAATATTCAGAAGACAATATTTCTCCAAAACTCGACGAAAACCATTTCAACCCAAAGAGTCTTCATTATTGATCAACATATAGTTTCTAAATTTTAGTTTAAATTGTATTTGAAAATTAAAATATATTTTTAAACGGATATTTTTATATTTTTACCCAAAACGTCTTAACGGTTTGAAACAATGTTATGTGATTAGATCAATGGAATCACAAATTATGAGATCACATTTTTGTTGCACGTCCACATACAGATTTAATTTTATCAACAATTCGTATTTATTTATTTTTCGTACATGTCTCAACAGCTACGCTAAAACGTTTAGTCATAATATATTTATAGAAAAACGAGAAAATTATCGGCTCATTAATTCTCAACATTTTCATAAGTCCAACCAAAGCACACGAATGTATTCAAGACATATTAATATAAATTTTCAACTACAAACATTTTTACCCTTTGATCAACCACACATTCCACACTTCAAAACACTGGATATTGTGTGATCAAATGTTTAATTTCTAAGCTTTGTGATATTACTGTGTAGACTTAAATATATATTACAAAATACAGTGTTTATAATAATGTTAAACTAGGTCATGTGGCCGAGTAATTCAGCCAGACCGTGTAATGAACCATTGAGAGGAATCCAAAACTTTCTGGAAACCAAAAATCTCCTTTATGTTTCGTATATTATTATGACACATAAAGGCTTTTCCTATCGGTTTGTTCTGAAAATAATATATAGAAATAGTAGTTATGTGTGATTCACACACTTATTTATAATGAAGGGGAAAAAACTTTTGGGGCATACTATCGAAAAATAAAACGATATTTTTTCGGACGATTGCGTAACGAGTTCCGAACCATATAAATTAATTTGAACTTTTATCAAATTGCATTTTCAATTAAATCGTCATATTTTCACTTTCGTTCATCGAGTGATCGAGTATCATACACATACAAAGAGAACGCCACATATGCGTTTATTAATCAGTTCTGTGAAGACAATATTTATGCAATTTTAAGAAAAAGAGAATCTTATAACTTGAAAATATTTAAGTATATTTTAAAAGTCATTAAAAATTATATCTGTGTTAGTATCTAATTTTATTGTCATGTAATCAAAATATTTGTGAACAAAATTGTTTTGCGAGAAAAAAATTTTCTAGGACTGTATTTTAAATTAAAATATTAACATTATTGTGTCACAATATTGTTATCTATGTCCTACTGACATCACTTTTACGATATTACAAGTATACCTGATTATACCATATATAAAAAATGTCCCAAAAAATAATTTTTAAAACACTAATAACTTTTTCTAACTTTAATGTTATATAAAAAAGATGACGGTAAGCACAGACAATGTTATCTACAATATTGTATCAAAATTGGTTCTTTAATTACTGCTACATCCCGAGAACAATGTTTTTCTCCCAGAACAGTTTATTATGATAAAATAACAAATGTGTGGCGTCCCCTTAAACATAAATTTACGAATTTTAAGGACTGTAATTTACCGAATTGTGTTGTATTCCATTGAGTCTTTCCATAGCTTATTATCATTCAATATTATATTGTCAATTGAATAACAAAGATAATCGATACTAGTTGAATTAAAACAACAATTTCAGACTTGTTCAATTAATTTTATTGACAAACATATAAATCGACTAAACTATATAAGATAAAGTTACCTAATTTCCGTATATTTCTATTTAATGATGTAATTATTATAATGTAAATTTAGACTACCTATACTGTAAATAAAATAACTAGTAATGTATTAAAACCATATATTCAAATAATGGTGAAAGTTGTGTATTCTTTTGTATAACAAATATTGTGTACATTTGATATTAACGATTTTATTTATATATTTAATATGTTTAATTTTTATAAGTTATTTTCATTTTATGCTGTGGCCCGCTCAGTAATCAAATAAATACAATTAAATTAATTGCAGTCATCAACAGGAAAAAATAATCGATTCAATTCTTTACTTCCATTTACATAGTTATACTTCATATTATTCCTATGTTTTAAAATATATTGAAAGTCAATATATTAATGTGAGAATTTAAGACAAAATATGAACATACAAATTTGTATGCTACCATGTAGTTTAGAAATAACTTAATAAGAATTATTTAATTGAAAGAAGTATTACAATTCGTACATTTTTAATATATATTTTTTAAAATTAAAGGCAATATAGTGTATATGAGTATTTTATGAGACATTTTCTCAACTGCCATTTGAGAAACTACAAATACGTTCTAATATTTTTGTAAGTAATAATTGGCACTTTTGTATTATTCTTCGAAAACATTTCAGAAACAGTTTTTGGTCTCGTATTATTATTTTCAAAGAACTGCCGGGCGCCATCCTAAATTATTTAATTGATAATAAGTATTTCTTTACATTTTGTTAATTATAATGAAAATCACTTGGCACATGTATTTCCGTATTTTCTAGAGCAACCCTAATGACAGTTTCTTATATTGGCTAAAATACTTAAGCATAACTATTTAAAATTGTAGAAAAATATTTTATCAAATTTCATCGGAACATAATTTAACGTAAACTATATAAATGAATTTTTTTAGCAGTTATACCTTATCTAAATTTGCTTCAACATATTGTACAGCCCAAATCCACTGTGGCAATGAATAATACATACACGTTTTGAGTAAAAGTGTTTTAGAGTAGAACTTCCTTTTTTCAATCTAGGTTGATGAAAAAAATATTTTTATATATAGGTTCAATAATATTTGTTGATATAATATGATCATCACCATTCATCTTTTTACCGAAAACTTCAAAAACACTCAAGAGCATAATCGAATTGTGGTAAACGAGTTATGATGGCTAGTTTTTCACAAAAGTAAAATTAATAACATTTAAGTGGGTTCTTGTACAAGTTAAATACTTTTGTTTTTACCTTTCTATTCATTATATATCATACATCCATTATAAAACAGTTTGTAAATAAAAACATGAATGGTCGATTGGTCGATATTTCATTGAAATAAGTAGCATAATAATAACATAACCTATGTTATTGAAACTCTAATAACAAATAATTATGATATTTATTATTCATTATAAGAATTGGACAGAATTTTTAACAAAAAAAAAAAAAAACAATTGTTTAAAAAAATATTTTTATATTCATTTCTAAACGTGTAATGTTTTAAGATAAAAGTATTCTATTTATTAAATTAAAATAAGATTTGTATACTTTACAGTCCCTTGGGTTTCTAATAACGATCGCAGTAAAATGCAAATAAACTTTTTCATCAAATTGTATGACTTTTCAAAATCCAGTCAAATAATTTAAGTCAAAGTTTTAATAAAATATTCAGTTCTAGCCTTATTTTCAGAATGTAAGTGAAAGGAGAATATATATTGGTTTTAAAACGATGTGCTTTTTTTTTACGTTATTCTTCGGTAAACATTTATTAGGACAGTAAACATGCTCCAGACGATCCATGTAGTACTTTTTTAGATTAAAGTCGAACACCCATTGTATTGTAAACCTTAGAAGAATGGATCAATTTATGAATTTACTATTCATTATCAAGAAAAATGATTTTTTTTACTTTTTATTTTTTATTATTTTATTCGGATTTGATAATTTTTTAATAATCTAACCTTACAATAATTTTCCGAATTAATAATTTATTTATTTATTTCAATTAAATGATAACATAACATTGATTAGGAATCAATTTATAAAAACAGGTCAATAGGAGGTATATTGAAACACTAATACGTTCGTTGGCTAGGATACTGAGAGTGGATATACTGAAGTGTAAAGCAATGATAAATCAATTTTTTCGATAAAAATATTCTGAGTGAAGCTTCGCTATATAGCTATATATAATATTTAGTATATTTAACAATATAATTTAAAATTAATAGTATTTTCAAATAGTTATTTTTAACTGAAGAAACATAGAATTAACCATTTAGAGCCTTTGAGCCTTATATAACATTTTCCGGCCATAAAAAATAAAATAATCTCATTAATGACATAAAATCTCTGAAGCTAAAAGATTTTATGTATTGCACAAAATTAAAAAAAGAGTTTTGTACAATTTATCAAGTTAACTTTTATTTAATGTAATTTTCGGTGAAAATTTCAAGCATCTAGAATTATTATTTAAGGAGAAATAATTGTAGTCTATTTTTTCAAAATCCGTGTTTATATCGTTTTTATGTCATTTCGGTGGTTTTTCCTTACGCTTTAAAAACTATTGGAAAAATCAAAAGATTGTACCTTTAAAGCATCAACTAGGTTTAATTTTTTACTGTAATATGGATAAGCATACAATGATTATAGCACTTCTTCTAATAGACTTTTGGGTAAAAAAAAATATAAAATATATATATAAAAAATACATATATTAAAAAATAATAATTTTATATATAAAAAAACCTAAAAAAATTTCTCTCAGAATCTAAAAATGAGCCTGGAAAAATAATATATCCTGAGTGAAAAAAAAATAATAGGTAAATAATATATTATTATAGCCTCCATCCTACAATACAAACGTAACATTTCTTCATGATCCATTTTGTTTTTTAAACATTTCGATGCCAATTACCGAGTTTTTAGTAATTTATGTAACATGAACGATAATTAAATTATAAATATGATGGTATACTATTGTATTTCAGTATTTATCTGGTGAGATTAGATTAATGAGAACTTTAGAATTCCGATTTTTTCTCCTACAATTGAAGCTCATATAATAAACCATCTATAATAATGGAAAACTATTCGGATTTTCTAATTCTTCAAAAATATACGCCAGCCATATATTTACACCGAACGTGCATTTGACTAATTAAACTGCATCCATAAACGTCTCAAATTTCCATACACCAATTAACACACAATGTTTATTGCTAAAATTAGTATTTTTAGACGACCGAATGTTTTATTGACGGAATGAAATAAATCGACAAGAATGTGTAATCGACTGTACAAATTTCGACAAACAAATTTATTCTGACGAATAGGAACGGTAGCTAAAAATTGTGTTGAATGCCAATTCATTTGAAAAAAAAAAAATATATATACACATTGTATTGTAGTATACCGTATTATGTACGTTATTCCATGTAAATATCAATTGATAAGACGTGAGTCAAATCGGCCCATTAAACGTGTATTCCATATCAATTATGATACAGAATGCAATTCACCGAGATGATAATATAAGATTGATCGATTTGATTGGATATGATCGTCACATCTGAATTTCAGCTGTACCTACAATTTGTCGAAAATCGTCGGTTTTGCACAAATACGTTACCAATAACCCTGAATCAACAACCACCAACTGTATATATGTAACCGAATGAATAAAACGCGTGTTATTTCCACGTACAAAACGGGAAACTCCGATGGGCTCCATGCATCACTAAATTAAACGAAGTAAAAACCCTTACCAGAAATTCCCGGAAAACACGAAATACAGTAGTAAATCATCTCCGAATAAAACATTCCGAACTTACACGCAGCAACCGTAATAATATATCCAATAAACAGTCTGTGGGTTGAAAATATAAAATATTTCTAGCTAATGTTTTACGATTATTCAGTGGGATGAAATTAAAGGGCTTCGGCCAAATAGTGTACTCTCTTAAATATTTCTTATAATATTGTACATTCTACATTATAATCTTAATTTACAGTAAACTAATTGGACCATACGCTTTTGCAATATTTGGATTAAAAAAAAAAAAAAAAAAAATACAACTATCGATAAAACACGATTTTTGCCTGTACATTATTTTTTTTTTTTTTTTTTTTTTTTTTTTTTTATTAAAAACGTTTTAATTTACATAAACGCAAGTATAATTGTATGATTTTTATATAGGACACTCACTTCATTCGATATAATTTACAAAATAAACGGTCGGTTTTACCGAGACGAGATATTTACGTATTTGTTTTTACGGTTTAACCTTTGTTTTGTGTCTAAAATTTGATCTCCAAAGAAATGTGGAAAATTGTGTCAAGACATTTTTATTTTAAATCCGACCGTCCGCTATCAAAATAACGATCGTACCAAATCTATTGTCCTTCGTTTGTTGACACAATGAATACCATACATTATGTAAAATTATTCACACACCTCAAACTAGTTCTATGACATTATGTATACGGACACAATCAAATCCGTGATCCAATTTCAGATATCACTAAGCCAAATTCAACACCGTCAAATATTATTATTCACAGGTTCGTTTAAATTATTGTTTATGTTAGATATCGTCATAAATATTGATTGGTGGTGAGTGGTGAAAATATGATAATAAAGTATAAAATGAACAGCTATTACATGGTAAATATTTACATGGACGTCAACGAATACAGAGTGCAAAGTTATGAACTTTTCTAACGGTAATTGTAATGTTTTTGTTTAGAAAAAAGATATACAAAGTTCTGTATGGATATCCGTTGTTTAGCAGAAGATAATTTATAAATAATTTCTACTGTAAACAATAAGCGTAGAAATAAATATTCTCTTATTTCCAGTACAAATGTCTGTGGTATCGTATTGAAACCGTGGTAATGCTTATAAACACAGTTTATACGCGTTTCTAAAATTATTTATAGTAAAGAAAATTCTTTGGATTGAACAGATACAATAGATTCTTACTTAATTCATTTAATGATTTATAAATCCGTTATAGTTACATACATTTAGATTTTATTTTATTGAATACATGCAATAGGAAACATAACATTGTATTTTTCTGTAATTTTTCCAGTATTCTATATTGGTAAATCTTAAAATCAATATTTGAAATAAACTAATAAGAACACAATTCTTTATTGTAAAATAGTTTGGATACAGTAAAATAAATATAGAAATTGTTTATTTGGTATAAAAATGTATTTTTAAACAGTATAGTAATATTATTTTGACGTCACCCATGGCTACAGAAATAATAGAAATTAATGCGAACATATTTTTTATTGTATTTTCTCGACATGTTTTATGTATTTATAAAACTTGTTTTTATATATATATATATATATATATATATATTAGTGGTGTACAATATTTCAAACAATAAGGAAATGTATAATAAGGTGTATTAACTATAATGTGAACAAGAACACGTTGTAATATAATATTTTCTACTATTATATTATAACATATATATATATTTGTAATACTTTAATATTTCGTGTAAATAATTTATATTTTGTATGCTTATGTACTTAAACCTTTAACGGGAAATATTAATTATTCCGGGGTGTTTTTTTTTTTCAATATTTTCAAGTATTTAATTTTATTATGTTATTTTTTTGACGTGTTCCGTAGCAAAGTACTTAAGTCCATGGTCGATGCGTCAATCATTGGTGTTGTTTTGTTCATGCGTTATGTATCGTGTTAATACATCAACCAATGAAACAATGCGCTACTGATTAAAGTCGAAAAGGAAAAGGTTTTATACCGTTGAAAATAAAAATATACACTAAGAAATCTCCTTGGCATTTTTCTATCCGAGTTCTTCGGTGTTCCTTAGTTTTATCGAAAAATACAGACCAATGAACATTTAATTCGCTTGACTACGTATGACAGAATGTATTTTGAGAGTTGCGGTTTATAAAAATTAAACTAAATATTATTTATAAACGGGCGCGTGTTCTCTGTTCACTGCCACGCCAAACATTAATACATTATATTTAAAACCACAGTCTATTTGAGTATGAATGGACAAAATATATAAGATATAAACTCGAAAAACTGCGTGCGATTAACGGATAACAGAAAAAAATTTCTTATTGGAAAATTTCAAAAATTTCAAAACTTTTAAAAAAAATTATGTGTAATTGTAAAACAAATAATAATTATACTACGGATTAGTAATTAAATTGCTTATGTTATTCTGTCGTTCAACAAAATAAGTAGTCGGATTTTTTTTTATTTTATATTTATGTGTAAATAATATATTAAAATAAAGGTTTTTGTCGTAAGAATTCTTTATTTTATTTATCGTATAAATGATTGTAATTGAATTTACTATGAGTTGCATTTTGAAATATTCTCTTAGGAATTTAACAAAATTTAAAATTAATTAAAATCAATAAATAAAAATCATTCATAAAATCATCGTTTCAGTAGCATGAAAATTGTGGAGGTTTCTCAAGTTATTTTCAGGTGTTCTGAAATAATAAATATTAAAATATTTCTCTGATTTCTGTTTTTAGAATATGTTGCTTATTTAATTTAATTTATTCCTTTACAACTATTATTTTAAATATTATTTATTTATCTTAATATAATTAACACAGTCCAATAGACCAACTAATAATTATTTGTATTTATCTAGAAGATAATATATAACAATGAGTAAATTATTCCGACACATTTTCCATATAGAGTTAAAAAAAAAACGAAAATTTAATTCGTTATTCAACCGTTCGCTTATTGTGTTTGAAAATACAATCTATAAAGCAAACTACGTCTAAAGTTACCCTCAAGAAATTATTTGAATATAAATCGATTTTTAATAATAAATCGAAGTTTAAATTGTAAAGTTAGTAATATATTATTGCGTCCAAATAGAAAAAAATGATTAAATATACTTCAATATTGTTATGAAGAGATACCATTATCATATTCAATTTGTGTTTTAATTTATACTTTATATCGCAACGTCGAATATTTAAAATTTAATTTGTATAGTTATATGAATGTATTATTATAATTTTAATAGAGATCATATCATTATATGTATAGAATTTCAAATATCAATAAATTTTTTTTATTTAACATTAATAATTATCATGAATAAAGTTATTTTATAATAATCTATTTTATATTACCTATATGGATTTATTATTATTATTTTTTTTTTTTTGTTATTCGATTAATGTAAAATATTATATTCGTAAAAATAACTCATATTCAATATTTTTTAGACTAAAAATCATTATATATTCATTTATCTCATCATATGGTTCATTGGCAGTGATTAATGCTAATTACGTTTAATTATAGTTAACATCAAAATTACTAAAATAACTTTATGCCAAATCATCCTAAATTAATACTCTTTTTACCTTAATATAATCCACTGTTAATAAATAAATACTCTAAATACTAGAAATACTCAAGTATGATGTAAATTCCTCGCAAACATGATAATAAGCATAACAACATAATATAAATTAGTTTCTTTATAATTTACAATTATTTTATAAAATATTAAAGACAATTTTTGAACTAAAATCTATCCAATTAATATTGTCTTTTTATTTTTAGTATCTTTTAATGTACGAATTTTAATTGCCAATGTTTGTTTTCTTTTTATCATTCTTAATATATGTAGATGGTATAATAATAATTATATACTATTATAATTTGGATGAGCATATACATTTTATTTTCCATACATATAAGTGATCACATTAAGTCCATGTATCAAATATTATGTCAAAAATATTCAATATTATACGATTAAATATTTTGGGTTAAGTTAGAGGTTATGTACCATTTAAGATAAGTAGTGTGAAAGAAGTGCCCCCTGGCTAAAAAATGTCAGAAAAAGAACAAGAGTTATGTTACACCAGGTTAGGTTAGGTTGTTATTAATAAATATTTTATTTCTGTTCCCATTTCCCGGATACAACTTTTTTTATTTATAAAGTATTCATATGCCATACAGAATTATTGAACGTTTAATGTAATACATATTCGCCTTATACTATTTCATAATGTGTTAAAAAGTATTTACTCTATTGATTATAATATAATGAAAATTAAATTAGTACAAAATTTATTATGCATATACCATTTAATTCAAGTGTTGACGATAAAATGTCTGTATCGAATTGTATTATAATCGAGCCATTCGTATAAGAGAAAAAGGAAATATCATTTTCTATAGGAACAACTATAAGTGTTCTTAAAATAATGCAATTTTAGTTTTATATATATTAAATTTATCGTCAAAATTGAGTTCATGGAATGGCCAATTCGCCACCCGAATAATATATTCAATATATAATAGAACCAAAAACAATTTTCAACGAATATTTTCGTCTGTCAAGTGTAATGTATTTTGAAAAAAAAAGTGTATATTTTTATATCCCAAAGAATAATGCTTTTGTGGTAATTTTGCCGTCTCTGGTGCGATGGCAAATAAGCCACATGATGATTATATAGTTGCATTCATAGTTACAATAAATAACGAATGAAATACATTTTGGTCCTTCGAATCGTGCACGACGGTATATAGTACTTATACTCACGCAGGATTCTTTCCCGTTCGCTATCTTACGGTTTTTATCGACTACATCTAAGCATATACGATTACGTTCTGTTCCTCAATGCTCATAATATACTTCCTAGGGGATATTTATACTCGAAAGTGAATGACGTTAAAGTCGAATTCCCTAGAAATATATAAATGTTTGGGAAAATTCTACCAAAAAATAGAGTTCTGTAAAATTGACATTTATATGTATATATTATATACAGAAATTCGTTATGTATGATATATTATATTATCTCCGATAAACTCAATTGAATGTGTATATTTTCTCAATACACTCTGTCGAAAATTGTATTATATAAATAATAAAAATAATACTAGACTTTGGAGATCTTTGTGTATATAAAATTAGTTTTTGTCGTAAAATATATGGTTTAAATGTAAACATAACAACAAATCAGTACAGTGATTTTTTTGAGAAACCATGTGAAATTTTGCTGTTTAAGATACAAATCAATAATCTCCAATACAAAACCTGAATAAGCATTATAGATAACAACAAAGACAAAACCAAACTTTTTTAAACTCCTTTGCTTAACATACTTCAGATTTTCAATAGCTGCGTATTTTTAGATTATTTTCTTAAAAATAATAAATTGAAACTATAATATTTGGCTTATTATTACCTATTTAAAAAATGTTCTTGATTAATATATATCGAAAATAATATACAACTAAATCGTAAAATAAATCATAATATTTTTGTTTATAAAAACTTTTTTGTAAACTTTACAAAACAAAACTTGTATACAAAAATAATAATTTTTAAAATCATATTGAGTTAAGACCATTATATGAAAAAACGCAATACTGTAAAGATGCAAATATATATTTGCTTGTGAATAAATATAAATTATTATTCAAAACTACATTTTTGTCATCACAAAAACAAGTTGTCATATTATACAATTGAATTATCATTGTACGAGTCTCCAATTTGAATATATTTATTAAATTTATATTATATTCGGATAGGCGTACATTTCCAAAAAAAATATGTGATGTGTAAATCTATGATGATTGTTGATATTTGTATATATTAATATTGAACCTATAAATCTATTACTTTTATGTATACTTATACGCATATAAGTAAGCAAGCTCTTAAAGCTAAATTACCTCATTAAAGTATTAACTAAAATTAACTTTTTATCGGAAATTTATTTTTCTAAGACTCCTACATAACTCCTTCTGACAAAAATGTACTTATATATATATATACACATGTCGGTTATCATGAAAAGTGTATATTTCATTTTCCAATTTATAATAATTTTTTATTGAGATCAGTAACTTTCCGTTACGCCTTTGGAAAAACCTTGGAAAAAAAAGTTCAATCAGTAAGTGATAGAAGTACTTTCCTTATCGCATATTATATTTTTGGTGGATGTATTACATTTAAAAGCAATGATAAATAATTTTATAGTATAAAACGATTTTGATCGCAGCTTAAATGTAATATTATTTTTTAGAAAAACAAATGAAAAATGATCCATAGAGTTCTCTTGTGGCGCTTACCATATAACACAAATATATAAGACTAATAACCATACCAAAATAACTCTTATGTATATAAAAAAAAAAATACCCCCCATAATTAGTAAACTAATACATTTCTCGATATACACTCAACACATGAAATTGGTAGATATTTGCATCGTATTTTGAAAAAATACCAAATGGTAATTTGTAGTAATAAGCTTTTATAAGTTATATTTTATTATGCATGTGTATGTTTAATGGTAAAAATTTTAATTGATTAATCAATGATTTATATTTATTTAATTATTTTTAATGCACATAAAGTAGGTATAGTATGCCAATTGTTAATTGTTAATCAGTGTGTCTATTTGTATAATACAAAATAAAAATATAGAGAATAAAGAAGCAACAACACTAAGGTTTTTTTTAATATTAATTATTAGGGCTGTTTGATTACGAAATTTTGAATATTGGCAATTCATTATGCAAATAACGTCTATGGATTATACATCAATAAGTGGAATTTGATATCGACATTATAACAGTGAAACGGAAATGGAGTGTATCGATCTGGACATACGGATTACTTACACTCTTTTGAGCGTCAAAATACAACAACCGAAATGTGAACCCGATGGAAAGCAAACCGCGCGTGGAATATTTACTCCCATACTCATATACTATAACGCTTGAGTAGTAAAATATCAAACGAAAACCCTTAAGTTCAGTGTGTCCCTTTTTAAAAAGAAGATAAAATACCTTCAGAGAAAAGTTTCTCAATTAAAAAAAAAAAATCACATCCGTGAAGGTCGGTTGTACGTGCACCTATGCGTATCATAGTAGCTCGTATGCCAAATAAAATCCTTCTCTGATTGAGAAGAAATAATAAATATAATATATATTTATATATCAACAAAGGTCGGTCAAAGCAAAGCAAATAAAATAAAAGATACACACACACACACACACACACACACAGTATACTTAATGAAACTACAAAATCAAAAAGCTTAACACTCTTTTTTTATTATTAATATTGAATTACTTAAAAATAAAGCAAAACGGTATCCATTATTATTAAAAGTAAATTGATAGTTTATGTCATCAATACACCAGATTTGTAATAAAAATTTATATTGATTTTGGTACTTATCCGCATGTTGTTTGGTAAGTAATGTAAAATTATTGGTAATTCATTATTTATTTTAAACAAAAGTTGAATATTATATATGAAAATATATTGATAATATTATAGATATAATAGATATCTTAATTTGAAATTTTTGAATAATAAGCAATAATGTTTTTATCAATATAAAAGTCACAATAATACAATAAAATCGGTGAAAGTTGAAAAAAAAATCAATTATCATGTAGTTACTATCGATAATAAGTATTAATATATTTTATTCAGAAATTATCCAACAGAACAAAGAGTAGATTTATGATAAACTGGCACCATGCAATTAACAGGACTGAACAAAATTTTTATTTTAAAATAATAAGTCAATGATTGATATTTCGTATTAACTGAACAGTTAAATTATCCCATGCTTAATATATTCGTACAATGAAACATTTTCACTACATAAGTAGAATTTATTACAAGTCTAGACTTATGGCATGTGAACATTTAAACCATTACTGCAATTAAATAATAATAAAGACTAACATTAAGAATAACGAACATAATGCATGCATGCAAATACAAAAGTGGCTGTTTACCATTTTGCAAGTTATGAAAATTGTAATAAATAATGAATTCTGATCTATATATAAAGTGAAATTTTCTATCCAATGAACTCGAACAATTTTAATTAGGTAGACAGTAGTGGATTTTTAACAAATGTACACAAGACCATTGACTTAATAAAACAAAAACATATTACCACCAAAAATGATATTAAAGCGGTTGAAAGCAAAATGTATTATATTATTGGATTAGACGAAAAACCAGACGAAATTAAGGCTTCCTTGTTTTTTTTTTTTTATTTTAAATATGAAAATATACTAAGATTCAGTAGGTTCTTTTCAATGAAATATTTGAAACAGAAATTATATCATTTTAGTAAAAAATAAAAATGGTTTTTTTTTAGAAATTTATTACTTTAAAACCTTTGTCTGTAAAATTCTCTAGTAAGAACCTCCAGAATTTTAATATATTTTTAAAGTTAAAATCAGAACATGTAGTATATACCTTTTTATTTGATCATTTTCAGTTTTTACATACGTATTTTCAATAACTATTTATTATAAAACAACAATGAAAAATGTTACCTACATAAAACTGCCTACTTTAAAAATTACTTTTTGAATTTATTTAAATATTTTTCAAATATTAGAATTTACATTTTTTTTAAATTTTAATCAAATTGACGTTGCATGATTGCTTAAAACTGATGTGTCGGCAAGGGTATTAAATGGCTGAAACAAAAATGTATATAATTTTATTGTCGAAACGATACTCATATCGTGCCCGTATGACACTGATGCCATTAAATTGCTTGTATAGTGCGCCGTCCTATAGCTTTTTCACACTATTATATTTTTTGTTTTCTCAAAAAATACATGAAGACAAAAATAATAAAAAAATAACATATTTCGATATTATTATAATAATGATTTCAATTTGTTAATTTCTCACTATTATACATTTTATGAATAATCTCTACTATATGACATGAATATTACGGATAGAATTTCGTACTACCAGTATTGTAGATTATTTCATAGGAATTTTTTAAATTTATATTTTTAAAAACCAGATTAATAATATTTAGGAACCGGATGAAAAAAAAAATGAAATTATGACCTGAGAAACGCAAAGAAATCCTCTAAAAACTTGAAAAATTACATTTAAAATTGTTAAGTTATCTCGATCATATATTGTATTAATTATATGTATTATATTTATACGACGTATTATACATTTCTTAAATGATGTTTTTCCGAACTTTTTACGGCGTAATGTATATTTTTAATACTAAAATGTATGCGCAATTATTAAATCCTAAGGGAAAAAATATATTAATAAAAATAATAATTAAATTATTGAAATAATTACTGTCGATTATTGAAAAGTAGTTTGACAATGCCCAAAAATACTAAAATACGCAAAATAATAATAATTAGATTAGTTGTTTAGATTCGCGTGTTATGGAAACATATTTTTAAAAGGATTTCATTGCCTAAGACGTTCTATAAAAAAATTAAAAAAAATGCAAACGTCATCAACGTCCGGGGCCCAATAATAATAATAATAATAATAATAATAATGACCGACGCCCGCAATATTTTCGACAACCGGTATGCGGAACGACCGGTTTTCGTTTCGAATATTTTCGGGACCTAAATTCGCGTATATTTTCCCCTCCCCCCCCCATTTTCACGATGATTCCGGTCCTTGACGCCGTGCGTCCCATGTTTCGCTAGCGGATATTAATTATTACGATCGAACGTTGCCGTTTACCTGTGGGCGTGGGCGTCAGCTGTTTCATGTCGATGATGTGTTGGATGTCGTAGTTTTTGAATATGTTCGTCTTCTTGCTCTTGAAGACCCGCTGCAGCCCGTGAATGGCCGACGACACTTCTTTGGTGTAGACGCGCGTGTCGAACGACTTGTACGGCAGCACCAGGCCGATCGTGAGGTTCTGATGCTGCCGGCGGGCCATCGTCCGCGGCACGGTGGGCGGCTGCCGGCGGAACCGCTCCGTGCTGGTGGTGGTGGCCACCGGCGTGGTGGACACGTCCACCGGTTCCTTGAGCCGGTTCTTCAGCACGCCCAGCTTGATGGCGCTCTGGCCCCGGCCGTGCCCGAACACCGTCCGCGACACGTCCACCGGCCGGCTGTTGATCTGGATACGCGACCCGTTCCTGGGCGTCCATCCGCGCGCCGTGGTCGCCAGCACCGCCAGCACCGCGAGCGCCAGCCACAACCGCGGCCGGCGGCCGCCCATCGCCGCGACTCCGGTGCGCCGCATCGACCGGCCGCTCCTAAACAAAAACAGACCGCAATCGTTATTTTCCGACACAGTGATCCGCTGTACGTAAAAACGTCAAGGGCTTCGGTGCACGAAACGCGCGCGTATTTTCGCATATTTCGCGTGTAGTCACGGCGATTTTAAAGTTATTTTATACATCGTATTCGTGTCGAAAAATCACGCAATAGTTCACAAACTTTTTTTTTTTCCCCCCTATTTTAATTTATTAATTTTCAGTCTCCGAGGGTACAGGGGATTCGGACACTGAGCTTCCAAGCCCAGAGGTCCGTGATGGTTGGCCCGTTAGGTCACCTGTATACCTGACGTACGGAGACAGTATTCTATCCATATTTCGAGGAACCCTAAAAGGGTCCCCCCTCTCCCCACGTTTGCTTTTTTCCTTTGCCGGGTCATTAGGGGGATAAGCCCTCAAATTAAAAGACCTCAAGTGTGGTCACCGAACTAAAACTACAAATTTTTAAATTGCACTTTGTTATTTTCCAATAACCCGTAAAAGATGGCTAAATTTTCTCATCAATAAAATAACTTTATAATGAAAACTACATATATATATATAAAAAAATATGAAAAATAAACAAAATTAATAATTTTTGTAAAACAACATTTTCGAGAAATTCGTTATTTTTGTCATTTATAAAGTATATATGATATTATATTATTATATATTTGATTTGGCCATTGTTTTTATCATAAAAAAATACACCAATTGAAAAAAAAAATTTTGAAAAAGCACAATTTTGAACATTTTATTTTGAAATTCACGATTTTTTTATAATTACTTCCAAAGTAAATTCAACCAAAATTTTTTTTAAATACCAAAATAATCTTTATATAAAAATACACAGTTTGATAAAAAAAACTTCAAAATATCGCCTGGGAGCTAAGTCGTATTCGTTCCTATTATTTTGCATATTATGAGTACAAAATTTCATATTTTAATCCCTAAATTTTTTTAAAAAATGTATATATATATATATTTAATGTTATATTTTAATTGTATAGAAATTGTATTATTTAGAATACGATCCTTTTTTAGTTCTAAAATTTTACATATTAATGTGACTTGTTTTTTTCTAATAAACAATAAAACTTTTTATATACCTAGTATGTATTCTTTATATTATTTTCATGTTATTCTTTATTTTTTATCAATAATGTTATTGGTACTAACATTCAATATAAAACCTAATAAAAATAATCGTATTTTAAACTGCATATTTTATATTATTTATTTCATATTTTTACCTTTTATAAGTGCATGATAATCCGGTCTTTAGTTATATTTATAAACAATAATTAATATTCGAGCCGATTTTCGCGATACTTTTGTTTTAAAACTTTGTTTTTGTATAAATAAAATAAAAGTCAAATCCATGAAATTTACTTTTTATTGTAAGCAAAGACGTATTTCGGTAACTAAGTTATCATGTTCAGTGCAAAACACAGACTGAGTGGTATATGCGTGTACATTGTCCTTATATATAGTGTGCTTTTCCGCGCATGACGTCGTTATCACATGATGAGACAAATGTCTCGACAAATATAAACAAATATGGACATAATTGGACACTAAGGAATAGTATTACCGTTGAAAGCGTATATAAGAGAGGTCATTTAAGACAAGCTGACTATAGTCAGTAAGTAGACATAAAAAGACTGGCTATAAACAGAGAATAACGGAGAATCAGAAAAGCACTTAAATTATAAATATATTTGTTTTTATTTTGTAGATATTATTTTAAATAAATAAAAATCCATGATACACTATAGGTAGGTATATATGTACATTTTCTTCTCGACCCCGGTGAAATTCTGTCCTAATGTGGATAATTTTTTAAGGCCCAAAAAAAAATATCCGGGAAGAAATGTCCTCTACAATATACCACATATCTACATTCAATATTTAAAACAATAAAACCTTAACTTTTTTTCTTTTGTATATATTTCCAATACAAGCGAACTATATCTATATCAATACAAAAACATTTACATAACAATTTTTTTTTTAAATTGTTGATATTCAAAATGTCTCACCGTGATTAAGGATTTGGAAAATCTGACAACACTATATGAAATACTAAACCTTTCGACATTGCGCATTCTACATACTAATTTGAAATAATAATATGATGTAAAATTAAAATTCTCTAAAAAAATATACGCTAATAAAATTTCAATTTAAATAGATATTTTTCATATAGGTACAATGTGTTGATTCGTTTATCGTGATAATTTCATTGATATATTTAATTTTTGTAAATATGAATATTTAATTTTAATTTAATTTCTAGTTTAGGTAATTAGTAATAAATACAATTTTAGTAGTTTTATACATTATTGATTTTTTTTTAATAATTTACTATTTGTCATTATTAAATCTTTAAAATTCATAATGATCTGTAGTAGAAAAACAATAAAAACATTTTATCATTTCCAAATTTTAATGATAAGAAATAATAAACTGTTTGTTCAATGTTTAATTTATATTAAAAAATCAAATATATAAATATATAATATAGCTGCGGAATATAATATTAAAATAATCCGATCATTGAGGGGTAAAATATTTCTATCATCTGGTAAGATACAGTAGCCGATATGTTATATTTTTAAAACGATATTAATCTGAGCTTCGATATATTACATTTACATATTACAATAACAAAAATTAATTTTAAATATAATATACGTTTGTAAACACTTTATGACGTATAGGTATATACGTATATTTATATATATAAAATACCTACTATATAGTAATAAAATATCTTCTCTATAAAAAATTTCAGATTTAAGGTCCAAAAGTTTTATTAGTTCTTTCTAACGCGTTTTTCTGAAATATGAAAGATCAAAAAGTAATCTCTTACTTAATCTGATTACATATTCATCCGAAAATGGGTATACATGTAATGAGATTGGATCAAGTCTTCGTGTCGAAAAATAGTATTCGTAAAAATAAAAATTAACGTTATTATAAAACCACTAAGTTTCTTTCTACTCTAAACGATATCTAAAATAATAATAATAATAATAATAATAATAAACTTGGGAGAAAAAAAATTACTAAATGTATAGACATAACGATAATAAATGAGCTAAATAATAGACGAAGCAATGTACACGCATTGACTGTAAAATAAACATTGATAAGACACTCTATCGAGTTAAATTATTGGTCATTGTTACAAAATGTATTGATTTTTTTCTTAATATTTCCAAACGAATTGTTATCGATAATAAACTGTATTGCAGAAAACATATCACATGTTATAAGATCGATGAAACAAAAAAAAAAAAACCCCTCTGGAATACTTTTTAAATCGTAATTTTTCATCCGAAGAACTCGCACAAATATGATTTCGTTTTCAAATTGAATTTGACGGCGAATTTTTGTAATTTAAAAGTAATTGATTTAATATTATTTTTTTCGTAGTATTCTACAACGGTTTTCAAAGTCATAGTAATTACACCAATCCAAACGGATTCTAACTGTATTGCAGAAATCGTGGAATATTGGTTATATGATTGAAAAGAATATAATATTGCGTAATTGCTCACACTCTCCGTTCGAGAAAGGGATCAGTGTGATCATTCCCTAACAGCAGAGACCATCCCGGGCTTTGCCCGTAAAGTGCGTGTTTCGGTCTTGGCAAGCGGTTCCTGCCGGGAATTATTTTGACCTTCCCGGGAACGGACCACGAGGGTCTAATTGATTTGCTGATTATTCAGATCGTATAGGCAGCTACCGGGAGGTACTTTTTTCACATATCCTGGGCCTACTTTTTCGGCACTTCCCGGTAGTTACATATTATGAATTGAAAAATAACAAATTGATTAGATCTACTTACATTCGACCTTTTGGACGAATCTTGCTGTGGAAGAAGATTAGGTCATGGGTATCCATATAGAGTCGGACTCGATGACTGATGTCAAAGTGTGTTATAACTCCAGTATATACTTAATATACTGAAAGTTACTTGGTATTCTCCACGACCCCCTAATAGTTATCAATGTATAGGGGCTTTAAGCAAAAGGGTGGTAGATAAAACTGCAAGGCGCTAGGTCCACTTCACCTTGAGTTATGAACAATTCAAAATTCGATTTTGGACTACCCAAAAAAAGTGACATTTAGTATGTCATGTATCTCAGTGTACAACACATTTTGCCACCGGTCAGAGCCCGTTTTGACGGTTATTGAATGCCCTAAAGCGATTCAAATAGTTTTCCGTTCTTTGCCGTGTCCGTAATCGTATAAAATTACTCGAGCATTTATGTACCCACAATTCCGACTACATTTGTATCACTGAAGCGTAGCT
The DNA here is from genome assembly GCA_025469235.1 of Pemphigus obesinymphae. Classification (NCBI taxonomy): domain Eukaryota; kingdom Metazoa; phylum Arthropoda; class Insecta; order Hemiptera; family Aphididae; genus Pemphigus; species Pemphigus obesinymphae. The sequence goes on from JAIPRL010000139.1 coordinate 74,073, forward strand.
CGGTCGGTTAAGCAGGTGAGTACAAACATTGTGAAGTAATAAATGTTTAAAGGTTCGAATCCAATTAGGAATTGTTGCAAAATGTACATAATTATATATTAAAAATGTAAAAAGTACACGGTAAAGTAAAAATGAATAAAAACAAAATGTCAGCACAGATAAAATGTACTTTCATGTTATCCGTGATGGTCAGCCTGTACATTTTTTTTTTTTTTGCAATCAAATCTCGATATTAATACGGTCTAATTAGCACCATTATATAATGAGCATTTTTCTCGCAAACACACTCAAACAGGAACACAGTATTGCTGAAAAATGTTCGTAATCAGTCTGAACACTGAATGACAATTATCTCGAGAGAATGTTGATAATTTATATTCTTCTTAAGTACATAATGGCAATATAGTGCTACTGAATTTAATATAATATACACAACCGCTTAAATGTGCATAAAATTTCGTTCACACCATTTGGCGAATATTTCCTTTGGGCATAACCCAGAAACCGACAACTCATATACAGAGCTCAAGGTTGGTTGCAAACATCTGCGAGAAATCGTATAAAAAATATTCGCGTTCGCAGTATTGTCTATACCTGAGCAATTCGTTCGCGTCGAGTATGGTAATTGAGTACAAACTAAAAAATAAAGTATAAAATAGACTGTAATTATTGTACATATTGTAAACGAGTGCCTATTTATAAACGAAAATAAACAATATAAATAAAATAATGTGAAATATCGGTTCGGTTTTTTGTGATGAATTAATAAAAAGGTACATTAAATACGAAATATCGTATCATTTTGAGTAAACTATATATTCTCCGAACAAGGTCATATAAAAATCATGAGACTTAGTTCGGGTTTGGAATTCGAATGCTGATTTGTTACAGTAATCGTGGTATGTCAATTATTGTACCCTCGAGGATTTCACCGCGATGAACACGTATTCTGCGAATATAATATTTAATGAATTTAGTCCAATTACTTGAGTAATTGAACTATAGTAATCATTGTGAATAGATATATATATTATCTAAATTCCAATAGTACATATAATGTATTGATAGAAGCTATGTTATCATATACATATCGTAAATAGATACTCATTTTTGACAATATGTCAAAAAAATTATACATCATTTAACATAATATATGATAGCAAACCCAAAGTTTCGTACCTACTCTAAAACGAATTGAGCAACTGTATTATTGTATAGTAGTGTTATTAGATATTTTTAGGGTTTGATATTCACTGAAATAAATGTATTACTTGCTAGGTTCAAAATCGTTTTCATAATATTATAAAAATAACGTTAAACGTGACAAAAAAACAGATTGAAATAGAAAAACGTAACAGAAACAATGAATCAATAATTGAAAAAAAAACATAACGATAAACGAAAAGAATTTGACAAAATTTAAATTAGCATAAAGTAAAATACTAAAAAATGTATAACGTTTAAATTATATTAACGTAAAATTCTAAAACATTTATAACTTTTAAATTACCATAAAGTTAAACGATATACTTATTTTTGATTCTTGATCTTGTTTACTCCGTTAGCATTTACCATGTACAATAAAATTGATATAATAAATTTGGTATACTTATTTACAGTCTTGTAAAGTATTTGAGTAAATATATTTATATACTTTTATAGTAGTTAGAATACATTTTAATAAAATTATTTTCGAAATATTTGAAAGACTATCCCATTGGTATTTTTATTAGAATTAAAAATACTTTTATTTAAATACTTCTGAATACAATTTCATGCAATAAGTTTTAGTTATAATAAATTTTATTCAATCAAAATGAATATTTAAGTATGTTTGTGTAGTGTGATTTTAAATTTATTTTATCATTTAAATCATGACGAAATAATAGGGTATGTCAGCAACTGCGAGTTCTGCGCATAGTGCCTACGTCACTCGATCCACTTATCATAATTGTTATTGTTATCTACTATTTATTTTAATTAAATAGGTTCAACTCTGTAAACATTAAACTTATATATATATATATATATTACTATATTGAAAAGACTGCAGATAAGACTGAGTGACAATTTGAGTCAGAATTTTATGGCATAATTGATAAATTTTATTTCATTCCATGACAACACGTACCCATCTCAAATTCGTTCATGTTGCTGCCATACTATATTTTTTTGTCATGATTTGAATTTAATATTATTTTACAGTGTGATGAATTGACAGACGGAGTTACAGAGATTTGTATATGATATTTGGATGATACGTATATGGGTATACGTAAGTGTAATAAAGTCGATAATAATCGTAACCGCCGCTCACTGATGATGTTAATCGCCTGTCTGATATATGTCTTAAAATAATAATATTGTAATATCGTCGCAAATACAACGACAAAACAAACAAACACGAGTTTGTTTCGTCTTATAATAATTGTATTAATAGTTAAGTATTTTATATTTATTGGCGTAATTTTCAACTTTTTTCTGAAGAGGGGGCAAATATATTAAACTAATCATTTGTAATATATCCTTAATATATTTTACTTTATTTAGGGGCAAAATCGTTTAGTTGAGAGACAAAGGATTGTTAAGAGTCTACTGGTAGAATTTTGATATTTTTAGAATATCAATGTAAAATATTTTGTATCACATGGAAAAATTTGATCATAAGACATTAGCACGAATAAAGATGAGTGACAAAATGATTTTTTCAACATAACATATTTTTATATTCATACATTTTTCCTAATTTTATAGCTTTTTTTATATTAATAAAACTGTTTAGTAAATGAGCGTTTTTATTTTTGAATAATTTGAAATTTATTTTTTAGGCATAAATATAACTGGCGACAATTTATTATAACAGTGTTTGACAGAAATACAACATAAGACAGACTACAGGATGGATCACATGAATTTTAAAATCTAATATTAATACATTAATTTCTTAGTTTAGTAATAAATGATAAAATCGATTAAGAACCACAGCCTATTATTAATAATATAGATCATCAAATTTTAAATAGGTATAAACAAATCCAACCACATTTGTAAAATCATTTAAAATGGTAAATACCTATATTAATTACATACTCAAATATATGTTTAAAATATTTTTAATACAAAAATTATACATTGGTAAATATATTTTAATCATTATTAAAATCCTTTTCCTGACCAAAATATATACATTGTGAAATTTTCAAGTGCTTAGAACCAATATTTTTTGATTTACGTGAAAATAACCATTATATTAACCGGGTTTTTTCGTAAATTTTCGATAGTTTTTTCTGATGTGTTTTTCAAATATCGAAAAATTAGCTCTTCAAAGTACCATGTTAACAAAATTTGTGTCAAAAAAAAAAGTACGCATGAAAAATGAGATCATGACGTTAAGTCTTCTTGGCCGATAAATTATTCACAGAAAAATATAAAACAAATAGACATCATCGTAAAATAAAAAAATATTTTTCACCCTTCAGAATCTTAAATATAATCATTATATTCAGTTTTAGGACATTATTATTAACTTTTCAAACACCAAACTCTATTTCCAGTTATTATATTGTTTGAAAAATTCTATCTGCAAAAATTTATTATAGTTACCTATTTAAGTTTTTAAAATCAATATTTTTTGGTACTGGGAAGGGGTCTAGAAATCCTGGGCACCCCCCCCCCCAAAAAAAAATACGCCACTCATTATATTATAAAAGAATATTTAATAATAAATAAAATTATATTAAATAACACTATACGTAACACGGTATCATAAATATATGAAAAACGTTGATAAAGATAATTAATTATTTCCAAAATATTGTAAAAACTAAAATTAAAATGTTTGTAATAATTTTAATATCTATTATATTATTTTGTCAAATAATTGAAAATTTATAGTTGAGTGATAGAAAGATTTTAAGACCTAAAAGAAAAATATAATTTAAATAATAAGACTGTTTTAAAAATAAATGTAAAGCAGTACAAATGTACAATGGTATTTGTATTTAAATACATACCAAGTATTTGTGTCCAAAATTTCAAAGAAAGTATTTTTCACAAGCCGCTCATTTACTTTAATTCATGCATTAAATGCATTACACCTGATAAAAATATCTAAAATATGCCAAAACTCTACTGGTTATAAATATAACGTTAAACGTGTCAAATAATAATAATAATAATAATAATAATAGATAACGAAAAATATAATAGAAACGAGTTAAACAAAACATATAACAAAACACAACAATAAACGGAAATAATGTGATAACATTTAAATTATAATAACGTAAAACACTAAAAATGTATTAATGTTTAAATTGTAATAACATCGACACTAAAAATTCAGTAACATTTACTAATATAATTTTTTTTTTATTCCGGCCCTGATTACTTGTATATTTTTTATTTATAACTCATTAATAATATTACCTTATATGTATAACTTATATATGACAGTCGAAGGATTTAACAATATCTTGTAAACTTTAATTTCACAAATAAAGAACCACATTATTATTAAATGTTATATATCAATTGAATGTCTTATAGTATGCATTTTTACTGTGTACTCGTTAGGTTTTAGAAACCTAATCCACTCAACTAATGAAAATTTATATTTAAAATTACATTTTCTTCCTATAAAATTTCATGGTTTATTTCTAGTGATTTATAGCAGACCCAAGATTGTTTAATATTCAATCCAATATTATTTTAGTTCATTAAACTAATGAACACGTAGAGGTAAAAAAAAAAAATGTACATAATAAGATTTTAAAAGAATATAAAATAGTTTTTAAAAATATTATATAATTTCATGTCATTATATTTAACATTATAAATTTACTAATAAAAACAAGTTGCAACTAATTTTTTAATTTCTAAAAAAAATTACTATAAAATGACACTGTCTATACTATAAAAATTCAAGTTGTTTGAGAAGTTGTATCATATATTGGTATTATTACAAAAATTCGTATTGGTGTATTATAAATAAATTTATAATTTTAATTATAAGCTTGTGATTTTTTGGTTGAATGTTTATTAATTATGGAATCATTTACGTACAATGAATCGAAATGTTTTTATTCAAATAGGTATTTTTATAAATTGTAGGATGAAATATAATACTAATAAAAGTATGATTACGGCAATTTATATTAAGGTGTGTATAACATAATCATTTCAATTACATTAAAAATAATGGTGAATTGTGTTTACAAGTAAAGTTTAGTATAAGTTTGTTCAAGAAAATAAACCCCATAAATTACCCACAATTTTGTGAGCGAAAAAAATGTGTGTACAAGGTATTATAGAATAATTTTAACCTTTCAATCATGGCGAGTTATCAAAACAAATTTGTTTAAAAGGGTGGGCTGACATATTATATTATATTGAATTTCAACAGAGAAGTTTTGAACGCTTGATATAAATTTTCTGTAAAAAGCTATGATTGTAATTGGACTGCAAAATACATCACGTTAACATTCAAAATTAATGATAAAACAACGATTACTCGTATATTTCACTTTTTAGTAATTAATTTCACTAAAAATGATTTTTTTTTATCTACTCTCCGTTTAATAAATATAGTAATCAAACGTCTCGTCTTATTTAAAGTATCACGTTATCCACTATTACCGTTACTTAAAACGAATCCGATTAATAATAATAATAATAATAATCCTATAATATGATAATTTGTTAATAATTTATTAGACAAACTCTGTTGGGTTCCATCAATATTAGCGACATGGTGGAGATTGCGATCATCGTTTAAACACGATAATTGCATTTTGTTCGATGCAAAAACAAAGTGAATTTACAGTTATCCAGAAAACCGTATATATCGTTATTGAATTAGATCGTCCACTCTGAAAATTAACGCTTAACGGGTCACGAATCATTAAACTCGTTATTAATTTCTACCATGTACTATGTAAATGATATATTAATAGATATTCCGACACACTTTCTCGGCATAATTTAGAACAATATTCTTAAGAAAATGAGCTTTAAATAAAACATGTTATGAATTAATGAGTTATTCCAGCTTTAATGGACTAAAATCACAGGCGAATCATAAACATTTGTTATAACTTTTCTTCTAATTCTCTACCCAAAATTATATTATTTAAATATTTGGAAGCATGGCGAAAAGAAACGGAACATATTCTAGTTTAAAAGGAACGTGACTAAAACTGATATAGATAAATGTATGTTCAAGCACGTTCATTAAATTTCAAATGTATATCCATTGTCTGCTAAAAAGCAATCAACATTATTCGTATAATAGTTTTGGATTATATAATTACCTAGAAATGCGATTCAAAATGAAAGTCTTTGTATCTCTCAATTCAGATAAATACTTTGCTTTAGCATGAATTGTTGGTTGTCTATTCGTCCGCTGAACGATAATAAATACAATATTTGTTAAAAGTTATTATTAGAACTGAATTTCGGTATTTGCATTTGAGATAATAAACCCGAGTTAATTCTAGTTTAAATAGATCTAGCTGTTTATTATTAAGAGACTCTATCGGGACACTTCCACCAAAACATTGTGATCAATTGTGAACAAATGACTATCATGATTATTTAGCGGTAGTTAGCAGTGAGGTCTGACAACAGAGAAAAACACCACGGAAAAATAATCTAAATATAATTAAGGTATATTATAATAATTAATACTGATAAATTTCGTTTTAAGAGTATTTTATGAAAAATTCCCTACAGTTAACTATTTAAATAAAAGTACATACTCTGTAATTTATTATATATTTCTGTCTTATGGAATTAAAAAGTTATTTATTATTGTATCTTACTTTAATAATACAATATTTTCTTAAATTTATTTTAACAGTGTATATTTATTGTTTACTTAAATGAGTTAAAAATTATGTAAATTATTGTTATAATAAATGGTAGATTAAGAATAGAGTATATTGAAAAAAAATTCGCTAAATTTAGAGTAAACTGAAATTAATAATACCCCATGTTCCCTACTGACGCATAAAGCCTAAAATAAACATGGGGTTGAACGTTAAACGTTGTCATCATTATCGTCATAAAATATGGACCCAACAAATTCTAATTCTCAATCTTGGATTCAATTCCAAACTATATAACTATTAGAAATTTTTTAGTCAGATGGAGGATTCTATCACTTTGTAGTAATTTTTCTCTCCTTATTATTACTTTCTTTGTTTTATTTAGAGAATTATTTAAAAATATATTGGAAATTTACATCAATATTTACACCAATGCATAAAATGATTCTAATTTAAAATACATACTCATCTAATAATAATATAAAAAAAGTAATTATTATTTCTACAAAGTCAAACCTTGAAATATATTATGCAATATTAAGTGTCTCGATTTAATTTCTTATCAATGTTAATAACTATTTAAAGGGGAAAGACTCCTGGTGTAAAAAGATTTAAGTTATATTAATTTTCAAAACGATATTTTGATCAAAATTTTATATTTGAAACTTAATATATTAACTTTGGGGTAAACATATTTGAAAATATTAACTGTTATCCTACATAATAATTTTGAAATTAAAATGTGTTTTTCATCGGTAATATGACTTATTATTCTACAAGACGACAATTTTGACAGAAACGATAAAAAAAAAAATTTTAAATTAAAATATATTCAAGTAGGTAAGTGAATTATGGAATAAAAACCTTTTTTTTATTAAAACATTAACATTTTAAAACTTAAAATAAACCCAGTTTTTTGAAAATAAATAGCCTCCAACTTTTTCTTAATGTTATTAAGCATATTTCTAGTATGCTTAATAAGCATACTAAAAATATGACATTTATTTAATAAAATTATATATACCTTTCTAAATTTTATTATACGATTTAATTTTTGTATTTAATATTCGAATAAATTGCAATATAATAACATTAGAAAAATTATGAAAAATCAGCCTATTAGTAGGAGGTGGGAGCATTTTGTTTGTCGGGTGGGATAATGGCGGAATTAAAGGTGGAATTTATAAAATTAAAAGAAACAACATAAATTTCCAAATTCTAACTTCACTGTTACTTTTATTTCATAGAAAACGTGCACAAATCAGATGGTTCAGTATACTAGAAGAGTTCCTATAGTATTTACATAATATTATATTTATGTAATTTACTAATTACATATTATAATTAATAATATCATCAATCTATTACACTCAATTATACATTCAGTATGCACTACAGTATATTATAGATTATTCCCATTCTTTATTCAAATCAAAATATGGCCTGAGAAAAACAGTAAGTTCACAAGTGCAAAGTTACTATGGGATATGCGCAAAATGCGCATGGACTTAGAAAAAAAACCTTGTAAAACCCATGACAAAATAAACAGGTATGCTGGCAACTTTGTGATACGCAAGTACTGCCATATTACTTTTCTCCAAATGTTATCAACGTTCTTTTCTCGGTAGACCGGTGCATGATTTAAGATAGTATGTGTGATAATTACATTGTTCTCGTTATGTGTTGAGCATTATTGTGGCAATTTTCTTCAATAATCTTTTATTTATGTAATTAAGAGTAAGTATAAAGTTTAATTCTTAAATCTATATTTTCACAGTACATTAATTATTATTTTTAATTACCTAACTATAACATAATTATATAGTGAAATTAATACCATAATTTTTATTATAACGTACCGGATTCAAAATTCACGGTATGTATGTTTGAACCTTTTTTAATTTGTTCGAGCCATTTCTCACGCAACTTTACATCTTTAGAAAATTTAAGTAAATGTATTTTGGAATTATTTACAATACCTACCTTTACGTCTGTTTCCACTTAAACAACCACTAAACACACAGAGTGGCATATTTATTCGAATTAAAGATTAATTAACAAATTATAAAATACGCTTAAAAGTGAATTAAATATTTTTGTCATGTTTTCAAAAAACAAAAAAGGTGGCAATAAGATAAAAATAAGATAACAAAAATCATGATAATCGTAGTTACTGAGATGATGATAAGCGGAGAAAAGCGTCCACCATGATTGCGCGGGTTGAACAAAAACATGCAAGTTGCTGTCATACCTGTTTGTTTTGTCATGGTAAAACCAATACATAATCGACAAAAATACTAACGGAATGGTTAAATATTTCCTTACATGTTGTACGATATTGGCAACCCATTTGAATGCAAAATCATTAAAAATAAATGCATAAAAATTATATAACTAAAATTTAAATTTTCATCATATTATAAAATAGCTAACTATACATAGATATACTATACCTACATACTAGTCTGACTAGATAATTGAATATCAAAATAATGTATTTTTTATATATTCCATTTCAAACCCCAATTCTTTTATTTGTGTATACAAGTGAATGCACACTGATCATATTATATACTAACCTAATGCATAGTATAAATTTGAAATATAGAATTTGCAAATAAATTGAAGTATATATTATACACTTTGTGACCTTGAAAAATATTTTATGATTTGATCTATGGGAACTATGTACTTTATCGGAACATCTAATATTTAGATTAACATCGATTGATAGACGGATATCATGTAATTTTCTAATATTTCATAGTTATAACGATTTCCTTAGATTTATCTAAACACCGCGTAAAATATATCGTATATTTTACGCAGTTTTTTTTCGTATCAATAAACTGATTTTTAACATTCATAGATTATATATAATATCATATAATATGTACCAATGTTATTTCTACTTTTTTTTTGTCATATACATATATACATATAACGTCACTTTTACTTATACTATGATATTTATTTTGTCAAAACCAATAAACCGGACAGCAAGCCATTTACTCGGTTCGCTCACTTTGACAGTTAAATATATACGCCCGAAACAATTTTTTGTTCTAATGATCGGATAAAGTAAAAAACACAATAATGTTTACAAGGGTATAGTAAGATTACGAATACCGCAAATATTATAACATCGTAGCACTTTAAAATTGTGTACAAATAAAATTAATCTAAAGATATTTTCATAAACATAGTCATTAAAAAACACAAATTTATTGACATAAAAACTAATATTATACGAATCTAGGTTAAAATATTCAAGAGAAAAATATACATATCCAAAACGTACATTATAAAATTTAATGCAATCATGACGAAATACTCGTGTTCAACTTTAATTTCAACATCTATTAATAATAAACATATAAGAAGGGAAGATTATTTTTAGAATATAATATTATATTAGCCTTTTCACGTTATTCTAATATTCATATTTATTAATTTAAAAAATTTTCCTCGAATATTTATATAGTGGTATAATATACCATATTATGCTATATTTCAAAAAATGTATTTTAGCATAATGATGAAGGGCATCTAATTATAGAAAAGAAAAAAATTAAAGTACATAATAAAAACCTCAATTACTACCTACCCCAAATATGAATATGCATAATGGGTATTAGTGCACGAATTGATAATATCCTAATAACATATAAACAGAGGAAAAAAACCACTTATTTCATATATTTTATTATTTAAATCGATATCCATTAAATTGTTCAACGGAACGGTGTAATTTCGAAAGCATTTCAAAGTTTATGATACATGAAATTAAATGTAAAGTAAGTACGAGTGTTTCCAGCAGTATCCAGGCTTTAACTACCACTTTTCTTGTTCATTTATAGATAGGATATAATGAAAGGACTACGAATGCTAATAATAAGTCGAGGAAACTATAGAGACTGGTGGTTTTTATTAATTATTTTCGTTATTTTATGGACGTCGTGTATATAAGCTAATCGTTCAATCAGACCAATTTCATTTATAATGACGCTTTACGAATTTAGATTTCTAGAGTAATGTGAATTCTATTTAATTTCAATCGGATCTTATAGGCCATTGTAAATATCTTGTCCGTTAATGTACCTGTTTTAAGGACATTATTGCAAACAAAAACAGAAACGAATAGATGGTTTGAAACGTGTAAATACCACGTTTCATTCAAATACATTCACAACTACTGAAATAAAAAACATATTTTACATTAATATTTTTTAGTGATGGGCACTATCGAATATCCGGTATATTCGAACTATTCGATAGTTTCTAAAATATTCGAACTATTCGATATATTCGAATAAAAACTATTCGGTTTATTCGAATAGAATATTCTATTCATTCGGTTATTTTAATTTGAATGAAAAATATTCGAATATTTTTCGCATAAAAATCTATTCGGTCACGTAAAATAATAATCGAATACTATCGATAGTCCCAACTATTCGATAGTGTCCATCACTAATATTTTTGGCTAAAAAAAAAAAAAAAGTTCGTTTTATTGTTTGCGGGCACCGATCGGACTAACGCGTCGGGTAGAATATTTAGGTAGTCAGACGGTAGTGATTTGTAATAATGATTAAAGGGCGTTGTTGTCGTAGTTTCGAATGCGATAATAATTATAAATTACAACCGTCCAATTGTGCTACGTTTTCCTCGCGTAACTGCGTTTCGGTGTATATTTTAACAAATAGAATTACATTATGTCCATAACTAAATAAACTTGATCATTTACCGAACGTTAATACTTCATAATTATTAATTATACGGCACAAGGTCGTATTTTATGAGACTATACCTCGTCAAATATTAAAAGTCCCTTGGGTCACTCCACGAGCGCTTTTGGCAATTATTCGAGTGGGCCAACTCAAATCAACATAACCGCAAGATATTACAATATATTCACCGGTATTTGACACAATTCTGACACAACACAACCACTATATCATTAATCCCGATGTGTTTTTCGTGTGCAAACGTTTATACGTACCGAAATGCATTGTAGAAGACGAGATGTTTGAGTAAATACAAATACGCGCGAGTAAGTTTTATTATTTAACGACGGTGAAAACATATAATAATCTAAACAAACACACCATTGTAGTAATAATGTTTAATAAGTATAACGTTATACTGACGCCACGCGGTAAAAAATTTAAATTATTAAAATGAAATATTTATGTTTGACCGTTAAAATTCTACCGTTGGCTTGATTCTTCATCATTACACACACACACGTACACACACACACACACACACACACATATATATATATATATATAAAACTTTCAAAAAAAAACTATGGAACTTTACATGAAAATATACATGTTTTTGGATTTGTACATATCGTAATATTGTACCTTCCGCAGTTACCTACTATAAACTATAAAACTAATATTATTATACGGTTAATGAATCGACTGCTACGTTTTTAATGAAATAGACAATATTTCGATTAATCAAAATACATATCCATTATTTTTTCAAAAATACAGAAACTCAGTTCAATAATTTGATTATCTGTACCAATTTTCTTTTGCGTAATTTCTCGCGTTTTTATAAGTTCTAGTTTTCATAAAAATTAAAAATACATACATTCTTATAAGTTGTAATACTTTATAACGATCATTATAGGACGCTTAACTGATATTTTATGTTAACACACAAATTTTAAAATCATATTTTATTCATTAACCACCAATAAATATATTTGTGAACTATTATTTTATAGGCTATAAAAGAAAAAATATTTGAATCACTATATAGGAACCAATAATATCACGCTATTGACTAGGAACACAAAGACCAAATATTTTTAAAACTGAAATAAGACTATAAACTATTTATAATCCCTATAATGTCAGTTCTTGCACACTGAAAATTGAACAGAAATGTAATTTAATTATGTATAAGTTGCTTAAAAATAATGATTTATTTTTGTGTTCTAATTCCATACGTAATACTAAATGTGTCTATTAAAACTAAATATTAATAGTAAATTACAAATTTTGAACGTAGATACTTAAAATAGTTTCAAAGGTTCAATTTCAATTAGGAAAGTCAGTATATAAATTTATAAAATACAATTAGTATTACCACTAAAACGTATTATAGTATACATAATGTAAAGTTAAGGTTACTTTTTAATGTTAATCTCGTAGAAATTCCATTGTAATTAAATTTTATTTTCGAAAAAACATTAATTCTTATAAATTTAAATAGCATGCTGTGCAATTACAATGTAATTAAAACGATTTTTGTGGGTCATTTAACTTTATAACATTTATAACACTAAATCATAGAAATTTGTAACTAAATTTATAATATATGTATTGAACCTTAAAGGAAAAATTATTTGATTTCCGTGGAATTATATTTAATGAAATGTACGTTTTTAGATAAAACAAAAAAAATTCAATTGAATACATATATTACATTTTACTAAAAACTTAGAAGAGAATCATATTTAAAAATTATTTTTAAAAACAACAAAACACGTTATTTTTAACGTTTAGCTTGTTCCAAATAATAAATCTAAATCAATTTTATTTTATATTGTAAATTAGTTATTTTTACCTACGAGAAAAATGTAAAACGTTACCTATTAAAAATATAACATATAACAAGTCGTGTACATTACCTATTCATTACTCGAGAGATTAAGAAATAAAGTTGTTTTTATCAAGTTTTTATTGCCTACAGTATTTTTTTTATAAAAGCACAATTCAGAACTTTTAAAAGGTGAAAGAAAGTACAATAATATCAAACAATTATACTGCGTCACAGCTTTATAGAATATTTTAGTTATAATTTTCGAATTCAACAAGAAACCGACCATTCCCAAGTGTGTAATATATTTTTTTAAATAATAAATTTTCTTATAATATTATTAACGATTATATTTCCTAATATATACTAATTTAGTTGTGTTATTTCTTTACATGCTTATAAAATAATTATAATAACTAAGTAACGGCCAATGTTTGATAAAAAAAAATTCAACTATATTTAAATTTAATAATAAAAATAATTAAAATGTAAATGGACAACGAAAACATCGAAAACCTTAAATTTTCTAAGTAATATGAGTGTTATGTTCTTCTGAATTCGGTCGATATATAAAAAAGAACAATAGAATTTTTTTATTCATTATTCTGTTGAAAACCAAACTTTTTGTTTCTTATAACATAACACGGTTATTAATTTTAAAGACCTAAATAAACCAAGTTTATATAAAGTATTATTTTCATTGTGAATTTCCATTTACTTATTATTACACTCAAAAAAATAAGAACGAAAATTCTATAGTGCCGTATAACATGATATTTACTTTAACTGTGCCGTTATATATATAATATACTTACGTTCAAACTCATTTTTCCAAGAGTTTCAAGACATAAATGTATTTGATGGTCTAAAATTAGGTCAAAATATGAAATTAAAAAAATAAATAATAACAACAACAATAAACATAAAATAATAGGCAGTAGACAAATGGATTCAAAAATTAAAAGAAAAACGGCCTATATATAATATTAATCAATTATATTATTACAATGTATTTTATTGTTGTGCCATAACATAATATATCATTTATATTTGATACTAAAAGTTTGAATTTCATTGATGGCAGAGTTTAATATTTTTAACTTTATTTTGCATATTTATTATTTATCGATGAGCATTAAATTAAGAAATAAAAGATATTAAAGCTATCTTATGACTATATTAGTATTGATTGGAATTTGGAGAAATAAAAACCTTCCAACTTGTATCGACATAATTTGATTTCTAAAATTTAAATTACAATTTAAACAGTTTATAAAAATTACAATAAAATGTATACAATTAAAGTATAATAATGTTAGGTTTTCAAAAATTAGTTTTAACAATCTAATATGTACTAATATTGGTACTTTTAATAGATTCAGATATTAGTTTAACAGTTACTTACACTGTGTCAAAACTTTTACCTACACTTTCTACATTTTCATAACTATTGATTTATTAATATTAAAATACATAATTAATAAAAATAAATAAATTATTTGTAATACTATTTACAATTTTTAGAAATGTATTAGTTTTTATACCTTATTATATTCAAAATAAAGTTTATATAGATATGATGAAATCATGATGTCATTTAAATTTAATTTGTGAATTTTCATCGAACTGTCTTATACACGCATTTTTTATTAGTCAATTAAAAATATTTTAAAAAATAATGATGAAATAATAAAATGAAAATACGTTTCTCCCCCCACCCACTCCAATTTCAACACTTCAGCCAATTAAAAAAATTTGAAAAATAATGATGAAATGATAAAATTCAAATACGATTCTCCCCCTTCCCTTCCCCACATTTATATTATTTGAGAAATGGTATTTAATGAGGAAAATTTGATTGGAAAAACAATTTTATAAAAACTGTGCTTCAATCTTAGATTTAATTGTTTTTTATTTCAGTCACGATCGTTATCATGAAACGTAATTATTTTATATATTTCATTGTATATATCATTTATTTTATTTCATAAAATAATATAAATATTGATGAAAGTGTGTTTTTATCTTTTAATTAAGATAATTTATTTGAAAAAAAAATAATAATGAAAGAATTACCCAAGTACTCTATAATAGAAAAAGTTTAATCAAAAAGGATACTTCTAATGAAAATTGACATGCGATCTTATAGACTTTCCAGTAAATAGATCAAACTCTTTAAAAAAAATTCTCAGTGCGACCAAAAGATGAAAATTATCTTTTATCGAGTTTGTGTTCCACTAATCATTAAGATTTGTTCGATGAACTTAAATATAATTTATAATCATACTCTTAAAAATGTTTATTCATCTCATGACTACACTGAAATAATTTTCTATAGAGTATGAATAGCCATAGACGCATCCCAGGTGAACCATATTTTAGTGAATATATTTCATATAAAATATTTAAAAAATGTTTGAAAAACTGCTTATCAAATGTGTATTTGCTTTTGAAAAGGAAACTTACATAAATATAATTGGTTAGGTTATCGATAATTTGGCATGTTGATAGCGAAAAAATATCAGTCGCACAAATTCAAATTGTCAAAAAAAAAAATAAAATTAAAATAATTCAATTTCGTAATCGAATGAATGCTGTAGTTATATAAAAATAAAATTAAAGGCTATTTAAAATTGTGGTAAAACGACAATAATAAATATCACTCTATAATTATTTATATTTTGGCCGTTCAAATATATACCGTTTTTACTTTAAAGTACCTTATAATAATTAGTCATTATACTAATTACATTATAATTATTATCTCTTATTATATTGGTAAAATAAGATTAATTTCAGTAAACTAAAGTTTTGTGCAACAACATAAACATTTATGCATAAATTCCATTGTTATCGTAAATGTAGATACTATGTACAATGTACATGTGAGCTGCTTTATAATATTTACCCTTGAAGTAACTTCATAAAATAAATGTTTGTTCATCAATCTAAAACATGTTTGCGTGTTACTATTAAAATATTTGCTGAATATAGTACAATTAGCAGATATCTTCCATTGCAATATTGCTAGTTTTAGAGTAAAGTGTGATTTTGATAGAAAGTTCGTTTAAAAGCCATTTTCAGAGATCATATTTTGATTTTACAACTAGTCGATCGTAAATTTTTAAACGTAAAATAAAACTACCCGTTATGACGGCAAATGTAAATGAATGGGAAAGCAATAAATCAAAATGATAGTTACCGCAGGTATATCTATGACTAGTATAATTATTTACTAGCTGAATTCGTGCAAGAATGTTTTCACTGTTTATTGTTAAATTTAAAGTGAAGTATCTATAATATTATAGTAGTTTTAATGATTTTTATTTATGACTCAAATTTATATAACTTTTTATTTTTATTTTATTTTTTTTTGATACACGATACATATTAACAGATTCTATCTGTCATATTTATAATTATCGATATATTTTTACAAATAATGGACAAATAATAATTTCAACTTTAAACTCCAACACATCAACACAATTAAAAATGGAACTATGTAAGGAATGAAGATTAATTAATTATTTATCGTATAACTTTTAGACTATATTATAACTGATATAATAGTTCCTCCCTTAAATGAGTAGATAGGTAATAATTTTTAATTAAATTATTAGGCCACAAATCTTTATATAGCTGTATTTTTTAAATTATATATTATTTAATTTATATATGATATTTTGTTAAATTTAAATGCGATTAATTTAATTCACATTTTAATATAAATAGGTATTATACCTATAATTATAATATTATAATTATCTTTTTTTTTTTTTTAATACAATTAAAGTAAGTATATCTTTGACCTCATCCTCTTTGTCCTCAGTCGGAGCATATCCATTAATTAGTACCACGTTAAACCATCTGCACTCCAGCTCTATATAACAAATTCTGTCATTCACTGCCTTAAACTTCTTGACTCTATGTAATACCTTATCATTCACAATGACACCAACACCAAACTGGTGTTCAGTGCCACCACTATAAAACACCGTCCAATTTCCAGTTTTTAAGCTTCCTTCTCCCGGCCACCTCACCTCTTGAATCGCAATAATGTCCAGTCGATATCGTTCAAGTTCCAATATCGCTGTCGTCAAATGTCCAGGCCTATATAATGTTCGTACATTCCAAGTTCCAGTCGTAAAATCCTTAAGCTCCATATTTTTCATCCGAGGCGTATTATGTAGTTGTTTCGTAACCAAGTTTTTTGACACTGTAGGGTGGTTAGCCCTACGAGAAACCCCCATTAATGGAGGGCCCAACAATAACTGGGACCCGCGGATTCGTTAAGCCCGTTACTCTATTCAGAGTACCCCTGCGGTAAAAATATTAATGAATATACTATAAATATATTATATGTTCCTGTGCATACATCCGTAACATTTTAGGTAAATTATAAATCTATACTTTAGCGGAACATTTTATATTAAACATAATTTCCTTCTGTTAGAAGACAGAAGTATATCTTAAATTAATTCGATATATTTACTATAATATACTATACTGTACTTTACCACTATATATAATTAGGTCACAGGTATATAAATTGATAGTATCATAATATATAAGTAAATTAATTTCATCCATAATATTAGTACAACAAACTAATTACTTTTTGGTATAATGGTAACAGATACATAACAATCTTACGATTGGATATATGTTTAATTAGGAATGCTCCATTAAATTGATTAATGTCGATCAATCGATTAAAGGACAATCGATCTAATTGAATCACCGATAAATTAATGCATCTGACATTCTGATTCAATAGTTGCTCTTAGGTTCTTCTCAAGTTGTTTGCAAAGACTACAAAAATATTATCTGTACTATAGTTTTTACTTTTATATTGTTTTTGATTACACATTTGCACCCGCGGACTACGAAGTGTAGAAATCTGAAATACCGCCGCATACCGTAAAGATTTTTTTTTTTTTATTGCTGTGACGTTTATGTGCCCAAAATTTACATCATCATCAAAATTAGTTTTCATAACCATTTTATAATATTATTAAATTAATTTATACATAAACTACTGATTATTCGATTATTTGATTAATCGATTAATCGAAAATTCCTAATAATCTGAATACTTTAAATGTATTTACTGCATTATTATCAGACAATTTATATCAAATATTAAGTGTTCTTATAATATATATATATATATATATATATATATATATATATAGATAATTTAAATATCTAGCTGAAGACTGGCTTACACTGAACCAAATATCATTGATAGGATTAACAATATGCAATAATCAAATTTAAATTGTTAAAATGTATATATTATTAAATTAATAAAAAATTTGTTAACAATAACAAATTCATTTTGTAAATTTCACAAAATATATAAGTTATAATTTAATAATAATAATTTGTAAAATTAATACAGATTTTATTATTATAATAAAATATGTTATTAAATTGAAAAAATGTTCTGTTTAAATTGATTATTTTGATTAACAAATGGACGAATATTATAAACACAAAATATTTATAATTGAATTAACAAATTATTTGTTAATTCAAATAAATTTGTATTAAATTGGACAATTTTACCCAAGACATTGATAAAAGATATTGTTAAATCAATAATAATACGTTTTGTTATTTTACTGTTAAATTAACAAATATTTTATTGGACGTATATTAACAACGATATTATTAAATTAATCTATATTTTTATTGAAATCACAGATATATTTGGTTCTATGTAGCTAAAACTTTTCCAAGTCGATATTATTATGTAGGTATGTAATAAGCAGGTATATAATCTGCAGTACCAATTCATGTAGTTTTAGAAAACATACATTTATATGTTAGCTTATTTGAGATGAATGATTTTAAAATGAAAAATGATAACACAACATTTTGAAACCTATAATATAATCATCGCTGTAGGATGTAAAACAAACGAAACAGTTGTTACCGTTCGACAATTCATTTATTTTACTACAACCAATGTAGGTTTCGACTAAAATTCATCGTCAAATATATTTTCTTTTACCTATTGATTAATTAATATTTTTGATTTTATCATTTTAATTAAAGTTTATTTATTTTCATAAAAATTATATGGGTATATATATATATATATATTATTATTTTGTTTTCAGGTAAATCATGGACAATTTATTTGTATCGCAGAAAACTGATTTTACTGAAAAACAATTTACAAATTTTGTCTAATAATCCGTCCAAAGTTTCGAAATACTTGTAGTATAGAAAAATGTTTAAAATATCTACCTACAGTTTGAACTAAATATAAATTAGGAGTCCTCGACTAAATTTAACTATGAAGGTCTGAACACAAGGTCCGTTACCTTGGCACTGTAGTGATATTTGAACATGAAAAAAAAAAAATTATTATTTGGAATTATGTACGCAACATAATATTTGTAAATAATATAAAAAACCTATTTTTTTTTTTTTTTTTTTTTTGCGGTACTGCCGTCACTGCATCGCTCATTTTTCGGAAGTTCGACTTTTGAATAATTTTTGAAACTCGCATCGGCAAAGTTTCTTATTAAAATTACTATCGTGACCACTCTTGAGAGGAGTCGAAAAATACTCAACCCGAAACACGAATCGTACCATTGGTGTAAAATATATTTTCTAGAATATTGTCGTGAAAAATAGTTCCTCCCCCCACCCCGACTCTGGTGGCTCGTTGGCATTATGCCACGTAATAGCTCCTGCAGTGCGCATATAGAATTGGTCTGTGCAAATGTATTGCCGAGAACGTGAACATGTACAAAAATGCGTAAAACTGTCAATTACAAACGAACGGCAACAAACACGGGTCCTGCGAATTATGTGTACTTACTACACTACTCGTAATAGGTTTATTTCGTCCTTTAGGTTTTGCATCTGCTCGACGATTGTCTAAAAACATATTTTCGTATAATATTTTCAACTACGGGGGTGCTAGGGGGTGCGCTGAAGCACCCTCAAGTTCCATATGTCATTCTAATTTCAAATGTCGGCTATAATTTTACCAGTGTAGTTTTTATTTATTAAGATTTTACTATCAGTTATTTTTTTTCAGCATGTTACAGCAGCGCTTTACTAATTTAAGTATAATAAATATTGAGAGAGACTTAGCTGCTAATGATATTGTTCCAGACGAAATCTCGAACACATTTGCTGATACCGATAGAGATTATGTTTGAATCTTCAAATTTTAAAAAAACATAAGAAAATATTATAAGTAGGTAATAAAATAAATTACGTTTTTTCCAAAAATGGTATTGCAAATATTATATGATCGTATAATCTAAATATTGGCAATATGTAATGTTCGTTTGGGGGTGTGAGGGGGGGGGCGGAGCCCCCAACGTCATTATAAGCGAATAGTAGCACCCCCAAGATTTGAACTCTAGTTGGACCACTGAATATTTTCCGTAATATATTATGTAAACAATGTCTTTGTATTGTGTTGTAATACATATTAAACCATGTACATAAACAAATATATATTGATTATAAGTAGTGACGGACGCACTATCGAATAGTCGATATTCGAATAGTTTTATGTGACCCAATGCTGATTTTTCGACAAAAAAACTATGGAACAGTTCGGTAAACTAGTATTTAATTCAACACACATTATCTCCTCAAACTTACAAAAACAATACGATCGAAAAACAATTTATAATGTTTTTAAACTTGAATTTGTGTTTATAGGTATTCGAAAAAGTATATGTGTTTTATCGTAAGTCATAATCAGGTAACCTCTAATATATATGGTTACTATTATGGTCAAAACTAATTGTTATCTGTAATATTGTTTTGAATACCTACTCTCGGCATACTATCTTTTTTATATATTATTTTTTATAATATAAATAGGTACCTATATTTATATATTTTTAGAAGAGTATAAAGTGGTAGCCAAACGAACTTTTATTGGATAATTTGCATTTTGTTCATTTACTCCAAAAATCTTAGAAATACGAAACAAAAATCTAAATTGTTGTTAACAACAGTTAGTTAACCTACTATAATAGTTGATTTTCAATATATAATTTTTGTTTATGATTTATAAATATATAAATAAAATCAAAAAACGTTATAGGTACCTACTTTAACATTACTTATACAATTTTGGTTAAATGCACACAGAGAAAAATGTTTACGTGGAATAGATAATGTTATTAATTTCAATTTTTCTTCATTCTTATTAACGATATCATCAAATAGATAAATATAATAAATTTCAAGATAATGGTTTAAATACATTTCATACATACCTAAATAAAAATATGAAAATAAAATTAATGATCTGATATAGGACCAACACTATAAATTAATATTAATATGTAGGTATTTAAACAGGTATTTGTGATAAATATTGGATTTTTGGATTTTAATTTTCTTAAAATATAGAATCCTATTATAAATAAAGTTAATATTTTATTTGACTCCTAATAATAATTTAATATCGTCAGGAATTAAGGGACTCTAAATCAAACGCACTCTATTATAATGTTGTAAGTTCGATATTTTTGGAAATTTAATATGGAGAGTTTTTTCGATGATTTAATATCGTCACGACATTCTCTATGAGGATGTGTTTAAATTTTCTACAGTTTATCGTATATTTAACAAATAATCGATTTGTTTTGAGTTGACCTAATTATAATATTATTATATAATTTACATTTTGAGACGTCAATGAATTGAAAAAAAAATATTACGTAACTATTTGCTATAATAAATACGGAAAAAATATGCAAGTAGCTATGTAGGTACATAATATAGAATTTAAAATGCCAATTTTATATAGATACCTACGTTTTAAATTCGGTGTGAATAGAGGAATTTATTGGTTTTTTTTTTTTAATTAAGTGCATTTTTCATGTCTGTATACACTGTTCTCGGGTAAAAGGAGTCGAGCAGGAATTTTGGAGTAAAGAGCTTTTTTGATATGAAAATACCGTGTTCGGTGAATTGCGTCCCGGAAAGATAATGTGAATATACGCAGCTATGTGGATTTTGGGTCCCCGATATTTTTATCATCATTTGACTTTTCGTATTATTTGATTGACCGAGATAAAATAATGATAATAAAATCAAATAAAAAATATAGTGTTTAATATTTTATAAAGTCGTAGATACCTATACGTGTTCGATAGAGTATAATATGAAATACTAATCGCGAAAATCGTCGTACATTCTTAACGATTCTATTATCAGTGTGTTCATAGCCTGCAAGTATAATAGCAACAATAGTGATAATAAACACTTATTAATCATCCTACAATATTGTCCGGCAATCGACTGATTTACGTTTATACGACAAAGGCGTGAAACGTAACCTCTCCATATTTGTCAATCGTCATCATAAACTGAACGTAATATTCACTTAACTTCGAAAATACGCCGTAATACCTACTTGGTATTTTGAATGGATAATTTTTACATTTTCTCCGTATAGTTTTTTAATGCAAGGGGAAAACAACTATCTTTTATAATGGGAAATTCTTACAAATGGAGAAATAACGAAATATGCGATATATTGTTACCGATAGTTTCATGTAATATTATACCGCGGTATCAGAATCGTTATTCGAATACAATTATTACTCATCTCCGATTTCAAATTTCAAACAATAATAATAATAATAACGTTACGCTATATCTATACTGTCCTACAAAACAACCGAAGGGACGGCACCATCTATATTTGAAAGGACTTTTTATTTTATTTTTGTGAGTAGTAAAGTTAAGCTTTACTTTAATATTACGTGGATAAAAATATAAAACAATGTACGGAAAAATACATTTTGATTACTGGCATGTGTGTGTATAATGTATATATACTATATATATTATACATATTATTGTAATCAGGCCCGTCCCGAGAGCGGGGGGGGGCCATTTATTTTTTTGGTTATTATTCAACTTTATGAAATATTTTGGAGAATTTCAAGTCGGCAAATTATAAATTATTAGGATTGTAGTCTCGGCAAAATGGGAAAAAAGTTGATTAGATAACTTTTTTTTTTTTTTGCTAATTTTATGTTTTGAAAAGAAGTCTTATATAACTTTTTTTTACATTTTCACTCTCCCCCCCAAAAAAAAAAAAAAATCTTTCTTCGGGACGGGGCCCCCGATTATATTATATTATATAATGTAATCACTTTGGTACTTTTTGACAAAATTGATAATATATAAAATGGTTGTCGATAAATTATCATTGGATATTGAATTTAATAAATATTACGCATTTATTAAAAAAAATTATTTGAAATAGACGTGTTTAATATTACACGTCTATAGTAGTACATAAGTATATTCTGTATATTTCGTGTATTGAAGTCTAATGTAATATTAAACAATTTTAAATAATATTTTTTAATATATACATAAAATACGTGAAAAATTGTATTGAAAAATCTAGAAGAATTTTGTGTATAATAAATAAATTATATGATAGGTAGTAGGTACAGTATATAATATTTAATGCGAAACACATCGATAATATCCTTTGTCTCATCGCAATATCTATGCATTTTAGATGTATATTATTATTAAAACCAGGGCCGCCCTTAAACTCTTTTGAACTCCCCTCCACATCTAGCAAAAATATTATATTGTCAATTTTGTCATTTTTGTTATTTCTGTGGGAAAAATATTTATTATTTATATTTTACGTTATTTATACGTTTTGTATGCTATTATGTTGGTGGAAGTAAATCGGTCGGTATTCGATCGGCACACTTCGTCGGTATAAAACAGAGAAAAAAGTTAATAAACTTTTTTTTTTTGCTTCTTTATATTTTCATCGAAGTAAATCGTTGATAAGTATAATGGCAGTTGGCTCTCCCCCCCCCCTTAAATATTTCTCGGGGATAACCCCGATTCAAACCTCGATATTCCAAGATAATTCTAGACTATCGAGACATGATTTAAACACGGGATGCAAACACTTATAGGTTATCATCTGGTCGTGACCCATTCGTTTTAAAGTGACTATATTATGTATACATACGCGTGAGCCGCTTTGTACAAACAAAAACTGACCCCATTTCTGGTGTCATCCTTCGGTGTTAACTGTTAGATTTAAGAGCAAAAACATGTAGCTAGGTATATTATCCGGCCACTCTTATAGTGTTTTATTCACACCAGAATTACTTTTAAAGTACTACTATAAACATATATAAAGCCCCCGTGGCATTTGAGTGTATTTATACTTTTTAAATTTATATCCATATGTAGGTAATAGATGTTTTTCGAACTCCGTATAACCATCGTATAGCATTGAATAGATAAATAAATGTGTTTTTAGTTCAAAATTGGGATTGAATTATCGTGTTGTGTTATATATATAGTATAAATAAAACATTATTTAAACTTTTGCTGACTTTTCTAGTGTTTTTTGGCTATATTTAGGAATGATATAAGGCACCTAAAAATATACCTTGAGAGACAATTTCAGAAAACCGAATGAAAAACTTGCATGAACATTTTTCAATTTTACCAACATTCAAATATGTCAGTGATCCGAAAAAAACAAATTATAGACTAACAACACATTACCTAGCAACTGATTTCTGGAAATTTGTGATATATGCATTTTTACACGTTTAACTGTTGAAATATTGATTTTTTTTTTTTTTTTGTAACACCTCATAAAACGTTTAAAAATGAATATGTCACAAATCGGTTTCATCAATCACTTAATTTTTCTACAATATTCTCAAGTTGATAAAAATTAAAAACGCGTAAACGTTATTTTTCAATAAATTTCGCAATTACGTGACAATTCAAAATGGTATTGACTCAAGGCTGATTTTAAATTACTTTATAAATATACATAAATATTTTTGAATTGTTCGATTTTATTTTTCTTAAAATTTGATAAAAATTGTTTTTACAAAACACTTTAAAAATCGGATGTGTGGTGTCGTTTTAAGAGAATACGCATCACAGGATACTTGTAATTTTTAAAGGTTTTATGTATTGGTAATTTCAACGATATTTTGAGAAGTTCAAAAATTAAACCACTGAAATATTATCTTTATACGTTTTCGTATGTCATATTATACAGATTGAATCTTTTACGATAGCTGTAGATAATTGAAATTAGTATCAAGCTAAAGAAGAGAGCTTTATCCGCATATATTTGGATTCTTGTTGTTATAAATCTTTAATGGTTGAATAATAATGGTAAGTAGTAAATTATATTCAATATAGTCGTTATTGTGAACTGAATATGATAACATCGTTATCGAAATACGTATATACAAAATAAAAGCATATAATAATTTTATGGTATCGAGTTTTATCATTTAATTATAACACAAGTACTCTACATCATAAACAAAAATAATTTTAAATTATGTATGCAAAAATTTTAATAATAAATATTAATTATAAACTTTTTACATCAACTATTTAATTTTCGTGAGTTCTTTATACATATTGTTTTACTTAGATTTAGATTTAAATATAAAAATGAATTTTATATATAAATGGTTACTTGAAATATTATTATAGTAGGTATATTTTAAGTATCTATGCAAACAGAGCGATCCCGAGGAGAGGGGGGAGTGAGATACCTTCAACTTTGGAAATCAGTCAGCGAAATTAAATTCAGTTACCAAAATTTAGTTCAGTCGGCCAATAGTAGAAAAAGTCGATGGCCTTTTATTTTACTTATTCACGTTTTGAATGAAGTATTTGGGAATTTTATCGGGAAATTATGCAGCAATGAAGAATTTTTCAGAATTTCAAGTCGACAAAAACCATAAATTATTAGAATTTTAGCCGGAAAAATGGAAAAAAAAGTTGATTACTTTTCTTTTTTTTTTGCTAATTTTATGTTTGGAAAAGAAGTATTATTATATATTTTCACCCCGCCCCCCCCCCACCAAAAAAAGAAATCTTTCTTCGTGACGGCCCTCTATGCAAATATATATATATGTCTTATTTGTGTTTTAGTAAGAATAACTTGGTCAATTCATTAAGTAGTCAAATTGTATGTTTTAAATCTTATTTCGTAAAAACCTATATTCGTTCATTAACCCTTTCAGTACTACATTATTTTTGGTATCGTTGCTCACCGGACCTGCATAAAATGAATATTTTTTATTTAACTTTTATGCATTCTCAACATTTTTAAAATCATTCAAAATCATGCTTGGAAGACACAAATTAAAAAGGGTCAATATTGACCAATAGATACTCAACTTTGACATTTTTACGGCCAACGGTTCTCAAAGTGTCGCAATTATCGGATAACCGTTAAAGAAGGAAGGAAATAACGTACTACATTGGAAAATAATTAGTTTTACATTTTTTTTTTTTCATTTTAGTAATGTATAAAAGTAATTAAACATAAACGTGAAATCTACGTGCAATTATTATATCACAAATATTGATGTTCTTGAGAACCCCTGATTATATTGACGTATAGTTATATATATACGTCCACAGACTTGTACAACAACATGCATTTGACATATATATTATAAACGTCCATAGCACTCAAAGGGTTAAAATATAAGAAAAATAAAAAAATAAAGAACGATGAAAATAATGCGATCGCTAAGATGATTAAAAATTATTAACTAATGTAAAACAATTCTGAAAGTATTATATTTTATAAATGGCTGGTTTAGAACCGTCTTTTTCAACTTTCATTTTTAAAATCGACACTATAATCTTATTAGCATTATTATAATGCTCTTTTTAAGCTGACACGCAATCTTAAGAATGTCGTCCCGAATGATGGTTTCAAAATACCGCCATGGTACACTTTTGTTCTAAGCCAGCGAAATGTTTTATATTCACTACTGATTTTAGCAAAAAGTCATCATCGGGCAATATTATATGTTTTCAATTTGGTTACCGAATAAACAAACGAACAAAAATAAGTTATAAAATAGTAAAAATGGTAAGAATAGTAATTGATGACCAATATACAGTTTGTTTTTACACCTTAAAAAAAAATCTAATTCATACGATTAAATAAATTGAGAAAAATCATAAGGTACTCAGCTATTTAGAATCGCAACGACAAAAGTTTCTTTTTTAAAAGAATAATAATGAACTCCTTTGAATTCTTTTAAAAATAAAAATAACTCGTTCCAAATCTTATAGATTCTCTATTTTTAATAGGCACTCGTTCCTATTTTAGTTCCCATTTTTATTTCTGAAGAGGATGTAAAACTGTTAATTATTATTAAATATACACATATAGTGCAGGTTCATAAGTATTAATAGTATGAATACCATTACCATACATATAATATCTAAAATTTAGAAAAAAAAAAAAATTCAAATAGAGGTTATGGAAGTTGGTACATATTCATTCCTTCGATTCTCGAACAAAAAGGTATAATGTAGTATTATTATTTTAGATTAAAAAACAAAAATAATAAGATAAATCATTATATCCGAAAAAAATATGTTGAGCGAAATTCGGAATAATATGATTTATTACAATATTCAGTTATTTTAAATTTTATATAAAATCTCAGCGAAGCAAATAGTCGGATTTCAATTCTGAAAACTGTTTTGAATTTATCAGTTTGTCTTCTAGGTATCGATAAGGGCATTTTTAAAAAAATGATTTTCGATCCATGGTTTTTATCATTAAAAATTTGCAGTTTATATACATTGATTATATTACAATATGTAATGGCCGACAAATTCAAATCTGTTTACAGATTTTAAATCCTACTTTAAAAATTGTCACAATTTTATCACGCTTATTAGTCTTTTCGTCGGAAATTTCGTGATTACACAGTAATAAAAAGTGCGGAGCAATTTTTAGATTGATTTTTAAATGTACTTCAATGTTTATAAATTGTTAAATGTTTATTTTTACTAATGTTTCTTAAATATCGCCTTAAGAACACTTTAAGGACTCCTTAAAAATCGCAGGTGTTACAGCTCCTTAAAAAATAAATAAAATAATAAAATAAAATTAACATCATTGTAAGACCAATGGCTCCCTCACTCCATTCAGAATCTAAAAAGTAAAAAAGCTAATTGAAAGTAGAGTTGTTAATAAATTTAAATCAGTTTTCAAAGTCTTTATAGTATTATTCAATTAATCACTGTGGTGAATAAGAAATAGATTTTTTAGTATATTATAAAACTCGCTTGCGGAGAGCCTCCTCATAAATATATAAATTCAAGTAATTATAATTTTAGCATTTTATTTCCAATTATAGTTAACCTGTATTTAAATTTAATCGACTATAGTACTAGAATTTTAATCTTAAAAATCATTCGTGTAAGCGTTTTCATTTATCAAAATATTTGGTACCCATTTATTAATTTGTATTTAAATTTCGTTTAAAATGTGTATAACTCGTGAAAATCGTTTGCCCCAAATACGTGAACTGAGCAACCGTGATTACCATTACTTATTGCACTTAAACTAGATTACTGTGAAAAGGAAAAAAACAATTAAATTAACGGGAAAAAACGATAAACTAGTTGAATTGAAAAGTGTAAACAACTTTTTAACTAGATAACGTTGAACCTTTTTTGTAGAATATCCGGGAAACTCCTGGACCCCTTTTAGACTTTTCTGTTTCTGGGGGTTGGGGATGGTCTATTTACGAGTATACATACATACTTAAAAATTGTTTGCGAATTAAATTATCTATATTTTTTACTACAATGCTTATACATTTCTGGGTGATGGGAGGGGGGGTCCAAGGGTACTGTAAGACTATACAATAACTGTCACTGTCTCTTATAGTTACACAGGGCCATATGCATGCATTAGATGCATTATATGTACACAAAACATTGTTGCAATAACCGTGTTGTTTTTCCCGGAGGGTGATAATTGCTCGGGGCAGGGTTGTTTTGCACGTCTGATGTCTCTGTCCCCTGCAAGTCGAATAAAATAGGAATTACCAGCAAAGACGTTAATAATAATATATAGTATGTCCAATGACTGCGGCATGTGCCGATCATTTGTACAGTGGTGAAATTCGAAAAGCCCTTGAAATATTCGATATCGATCTGCGTTCTTATCGATATCACACTCGGATTTGGAATTTAAAAAAAAAAGTTTAGATATTAATATTTCGAAACGAATAAAAAACGATCGTGTGGATCAGATGAATTAAATGCATCATTAAAATCCGTTGTAGGAATACATCACTCTACGTGTCGTCTGGTAATTATTATTGTAATGGTTTTTTTGTTTAATTATTATTTACTAATCAAGGATGTCATTATGTAATAATAACTAGTAAATATATTACAGGGTACAGGTTTATATTTTCGGTGTGTCATTGGATATGTAATAATGTTAATAATACTCAATGTATATTACCTACTATAATCGAATTATTATCTTATCAATTAAAAATATTTATCTATATCAAATTACAAACGAAATAAAATAAAATAAATATTTCGTTTGTAGAGGAAATCGGAGTAAGTTGAATTATTATTTTAATGAGAACAATTAGGATGTTAATCGAACTGTATAATATCACTTAAGTTGGTAACATATAATTTTTAGGGTTAGAGCTTATTTCGATAAGGAATTGCTGACCTATGTAGAATTTATGAATTTTTGATTAGACGATACACATTTCTTATTCGTTACCATAATGATTTACATAAAAAAAAACTATACGTATGATCAAATTTTTAAGTACGTTAATCAAACGGTACATGTTCTTAACTTTCGATTGTTATCTCACCTAAATGATTTGAATATTATATTTTTTACCAATAAATTTAGAGCTCGGAACTTAATGCACATAAAAAATACTAAATACGCATGCGTTTATGCACTTATAAAAGTACAAATATGTTCTAAAAATATGCAGTTATTTTTTTTTCAACTAAATATTTATATAAATACAAATATTTTATAAAACTGTATATATGTAGTTCTGAGTAAATATTATAATAAATATTCTTGGGATAGTTTAATGAATTTTATTAAATTTAAATTTATGAAATTATAAAAATGATAAAAATATATCTATATAAATAGTACATTTTTATATTAGGTGCTTCATTTTTTAAATAACTCTTGTTATTTTAAATAATTCTTTTTTTCTGATGTTTCAATTAAATTACATATCTGCGAATCATAAATAATAAAATTGTACCCTACATAATTAAAAGTAATTTAAATTAAATTGCCTAACGTATAATTTTGTTCTTAGTTTCTTATCTTCAAAATTGTTGCATTGAACCATTAAACATTGTTTAATGTTTTCAAAGTTGAAAGATCACCGATTATCGGTTAGAAAATTTTTATATTTTAAAAAATTACGTTCAACTTTTGTGGAAGTAATTGACGCATATTTAAAATAAGTTATATCGTGACCAGTCATATATCATTCGGAATAAGACTCTAAAAAACCTATAAATAGTAAATACGATTTATATATATATTGTAAATATATTATATCTGTATTTTTTTTAATTTACGAATTTTTAAATTGCATTACTATTAATCATTAAATATACTTTAAAAGTTTGTAAAATTAAGAAATATGCTTTTAAAATTAAAAAATCATCAAATATGCAAAAATATGCGCTATAAACTTTTGATATTTTTTTCCTAATGTCTTGAAATTAATTTCTATCTTGCTTAGCAATAAATCTATAGGCCACATAAAAACATGGAAATGCAATGACTTCTGAGGCCTACTAATAATTAATAAAAATAATAAAAAACCGCGAACTGCGGGTAAGTTGATTAAGAGGACACCACACACCCGATTTTTAAGGGTTGTGTATAGGAAATTTTTGTTAGATTTTAAGAATTATGAACTTTTATAACATCATATAATAATATATATAATTGTCTATACATACTATATAGGATCCCTTAAAAATTTACGAGTTGACATTTTCATAATATTTTCAAAAACTTAGGTACTTTTAACAAAATGTTTACCGTTTGTTTGTATTTATTTTTGTATGAATGGAAAAAGTTAATGATAAAATTAATTAGTTACAATATAAAAATGTTTAAATAGTTAAAATTGAAAACATTTAATGTAAATCAGTTAATTTGTTTTTATCCTTGGTTTATATTTTCAATTCTTTGGTAAAATTAATTTTTAATTTCTATTCGTAGCAACAAAATACAAGATAATGAAGGTAAAAATGAAGAGCCGTTATTTGAGTAGGTACTAATTTTCCTATCTACTGTATTTTAATGGAAAAAAAAATTCTTTGTAATAAAACTTTCATCTTAAGTTGAAATATTAAATAATTAAGTAAAATTATTTTTTAAACATAACTTTGAATGAGAAATATTAAGGGGGTTCGAGTCGGTCATTTTCTAAGGAGTATTATATAGGCAATTTATCGTACATGATTAAATTTTAAATTCAGAATTTAATGCAGTTAGAGAGGACATTGAAGTCAGTAAAGCTAATAATAAATTAATAAATACACTTCTTGGGCTTGTATCTATATCCGTCTAGGTTAAATATGAATTGCAAGTGTGAAAATAAGACCGTATACTAAATCACTTTTTGAACAGAAAGTTGATTTCCCTGTGACAAAATTTTGAGACTTTGGCTCGTCCAATTTTAATCCTGAAAAAGCATAAGATTCTTTGACATCTTTTCTAAGTTTTAATCGAGGCATTTTTCGAAATATGAATATCCGCTTTAAATATACACAAGTGAACAATTTTTAAAATATGGAAATTTTGTTTAATCATACCGAAATCGAAAATTCATATTTCAAAAAACGCCTCAATTAAAACCTAGAAAAGATATCAAAAAATATTATGCTTTTTACAAAATTAAAATCGAATCAGCCACAATTTTGTCACAGTGAAAGGTCTAAAAACGATATTTTTTTTACCTACTCGAACCACCTTAACGGGTATACTATACGATTCTAAGGAGTATTATTCAGGCAATTTATTAGTTTCTTTGTACGAGTGTGTTTGTATGAAGCGTACGTAATCATTAGTGTTAGTAACCCGTATCAAATATATACGGGGAGTCATTACACGCACCCGCGTACACATGTCAACTATCTATTTTATAACCACGAAAAAATGTATATTTTTCACTCAAATAGACGATCTTAATTCCATCAGAGCCGTCACAATAAGTACATCAATTTTAATTTTGAAAAAACTATTCGAATTTTCCATAACATGTACAGAGGAATGATCGAAATACTTTTAAAAAATCATTATTATTTAATTGAATATTTATGCTCAAAATTTTGAAAAATTTAGGAATTTTAAATGGTTTTAATTGTAGAATAATGTATGAAAATTAAAAATGTGGGGCTAAATCATTCCCTCGGGTAAATAATGAAAAATTTAAATACATTTTCAAAATTGTTATCGGAGTACGCATCGTGCCGCACTGTTGTAATTAGAATGAGTAGTTTATGACCAAAAAAAAATTATAATTTGGATATCCCTTAACTTATTTACAAAAATTATTAATATATTAGCCAAATTTCCATAATACAAGCTTATGTTACACAGTATAGAGCCATTAATGAAATAGTTTACAAGGTATTTGAACTTAGTGTTCCCTTTGGAATTCAAAAGCTCTCAGTACAAGTAGTATTATTCAATACTCTCATATTCTCTCGGGTGGCCCTATATACGCATAATAGTTTAAATAGGTTGATTATAATCAGACGTGTAATGTATTTAAATACCTCAGAATATAAAATACTTCACTGTTCAGGAAAATCGTATATATAAAGAATTTAAAATAATTTACTAATAATTATTAAAATACTAGGTACTCAGGGCGTATACAAAAAGGAACGTGGGGAAGTCAAACACCCAGTGATATTTTTTGGACCCACAGAGGCAGCTCGTTTGGGTAGGCCCGTGAAATGTTATCTAATAGAGTTGTTACAGGTAATTGAATATTATGACATAATACACATTTTTAGATTTACAACCATAAGTATTCAAATTTATAAATATATATATACAGTAAAAATAATAAATAGTATGGAGAATAATTTTAATTTTAAAATTAACACATTCTTGGGAAGTAATCTATAAATCTGTTACATAAGCCAATAAAATAACGCTAATTTAAGCTGCGTGTACTCCAAATTACGCAGTTTAGTCAATATTGAAAATACTTGGCCTAACAAATAAAAAAGAGGATTAAGTGGTAGTTTTATACATTTTTGGAATTAATATATTACATAGTTTAAATCTAGTATTGAGGTTAAGCGTATGGGATTAAATAATATTATTATGGTAATAACTAGGTCCCGGATGTTGATACCCTAAAGAACCTATAAAAATGCCCTAAAAAAATGCATTTATGACCTAAAAAACTCAAAAAATACCCTTAAAGAATTTAATTTATAAACTAAAAACAAAAAAAAAAAAACCTGTAAAATTGTTTAAATTACTTAAATTATTAATTTTTTTAGTTATTATATTATATATTTACAATTAATATACATGCATATTAAATAATTAAAATACATATATTGAAGTTTGAATTTGAAAATTGGTTTTATGTAAAAATAAAAATATATAATTATATAATTATAATAATAGTAAACTCGTGAATTTTCTAACGGTTATTGAAAAATAGCTTTAAAAAATGACCTAAAATAACAAAAAATGACCTTAAAATGTCAAAAAAAAAATGCCCTAGAAAATAAAAAACGTTAAAACATGTTAAAAAATGCAAAATAAGAATTAGTTATTTAGATTCGTATATTATGAAATCATATTTTTAACTAGGAAATCATCATTTAAGACGTAAAAAAAAAAAAAAAAAAATGTCAAAGTCATCAACATTGGGGGCCCTAGTAATAACTAATAGTATTATGATATACTTGTTAGTTACGGAAGTGTATGCAAATTAATTTTTTATAATTGTATATAGGACATAGGTAGACATTATTTAATATTATATAGTAATAGGTATTAACATAAAGTATACACAGTATAGGAGCCCACTAAGTAATATTTAATAATTATGAGTAGGTACTGTGTAAAAAGTTTTCAAGTGTTAAATCAGAGAGTACGTTGGAGTAAGACAATTATTATCTGTATTCAAAAAATCAAAAAATCATGTATCGCCATTGTATAGGTATACTATTATCTAATCATTTATGAAGTACTTTTCTGGTGTAAGAAAATTTATTTTTTCGTCTTTAATATCAATTATATTGAAAAATAAAATGTAAAACTTATAATATTAATGATTTTCAAATATTCAAGTGACAATACAAAAATACATAAATTAATAGATAAAACAAACCCTCTGCTATAAAAAAAAAAAAAAAAAAAAAAAAAAAAATTAATTTAACAAGAATTATTTTTGAATTAACATGAATTATATAGATATATAATAACCTATCATTAAAATGGTTAAATCGTCGAGAAAAAGGTAAATTATTGTAGGTACAAATATTATATGAAAATGTAGCAATTTAATTTTAAATTCTTGCGTTTTACATAATTTTATTGTGTTAAAAACATCCTTCGTTAAAAATGCATATTTTTTATATTTAAATTTTTTTATATCTATACGTATTAGCACACAATTTAGCCCATATGTTATATTATTTAGTGGTTGCCTAATGATTTAGTGTTAGGGCGGACATCCGACAGCAATAATTGAAAATAAGATTGCGGTGTTTTCATGTTAGCTATACAATTTAGTTATTATGCAATGGCTTAACGATACCAACAGTATAGTTTAACTCTATTTTATATCCATATAGTTCATAAAATCTTATTAAATACATTTTTTTTTTTTTTTTTTATACAGTTGGTGGTTTTTTTAATTTAATATATTTTATTGATGTCAAATAAGGTGCGTAATTGAATTGCATGTTTCGTCCAATACGGCCGTCTCTATAGGCAAGCTTATACATTTAAAAAATATTACAGGCAGGCTGGGCAGAGCGGAGCTTTTAAATTTGAAACACATTACGTGACGAAAATATTGTCATGAGTTATGACTGTAACAGAAGTGACTTGTACGGCAACAGACCGTTACCACGACACGGCGCAGGAATTTTAAAATGTAATAATTCAATATTTTTCAATTATTAGATTTTCATTTTGCTCTAATTTTTTTAAAATTGCCTAAATAGAACAGCTCGAATACGGGGAAAATGACAACTGGGAAACGACATAGCGGTTGTAGATAGCTATGACGTATATTATTTCATTGATTTAGACCTAAAACCCTGAGAAAATATATAAGTTATAATTTAATAAAAATAATTTGTGAAATTAATACAGATTTTCTTATTATAATAAAATATGTTAATAAATTGAAAAAATATTCTGTTTAAATTGACTATTTTGTTTAACAAATGGGCGTTTGTTCTACGAAGAATAAAGAAAGAAAGAAAGAAACGAACACAAAATATTTATAATTGAATTAATACAATATTTGTTAATTCAAATAAATTTGTATTCGATTGGACAATTTTACCCAATACATTGATAAAAGATATTGTTAAATCAATAATACGTTTTGTTATTTTACGTTCAAATTAACAAATATTTTATTTCTAAATCAACAAACATTTTATTGGACGTATATTAACAACCATATTATTAAACTAATCTATATTTGTATAGAAATCACAGATATATTTCATTCAGTGTACATATATGTATATTATAGTTGTCATGATTGCTGGAAAACTGATAGTATTTACCTAATAGCTTTGAATATAGTTAATTTATATGAATATATAATATATAATATATATAAATATGTAATTTTATAAAGTACATAATATATACTATATAGATGTCCGTCAAGTTGAAACCGGCACATCCTTATTAAAATAGTATAAAAAAATTGCTAGGAATTTGCTAGATTTTGCTAGGCTATTTTTAGATTTGTCTATAGTCTCAATTTAGTGTAAATCAAAAAACAAATTTGCCGGTGCCAACTTAACACAGCATTGACATACTATACAGGAAGGTATTCATAAAATGTTTATATTCTATACAACATTGAGAAAATGGCGAACAATGTTTTGGTGGTTATTTGTTTAACGAATTGAAAATTACTTTTTATGTTTAAAGAGCTGATGAGAGAGAACAAGCTGGAATATTAAAAGCTAAAAAGTAAAAGAAAATAACTTTATTGTTAAAACTTCTGCATTCGGTTAAGCATGCGTGGAAATCGATGGCTTTTAAAATTCGGAATTCAACATGAAATATACTCGTATTGTATAAAAGCGAACAGTAAATCTTGTTCGGCGAAGATCCCAACGATAAGTCGTATAAACTTATTCCTCCGGGACAAATTCCGATTGTTGATTTACAACAAATTTGATAATCCCCCGCCCCCGCCCAAATTTTTCTTATTGCTAAACTAAACAAACTTTAAACCGTTTTTTTTTTCTTTTACACACTCCAAAGTAGAGTGAAAAGGCAACATTAATATATCCATCAATCTGTCTAACCATAAAAACGCGTTTTTATCGAAATGTCATTATATGGCGGGCCAGTTATCGTTTGCGTATTGCCGTTTACCTATTTCTAAAATGTGTTCAGGACATTTTTCCGGTAGAAGGAATCGAATAGAAGTTATTAGGTAAAGAGCTCTCCGAAAGAAAATTCATTTTAAAAACGTTGTTACCTTTAAAGAGGTAATTTTTCGATTTTTTTTTTTTTTAATAACTTTTATCTAATCAATGAGTTCCCGTAACCATAAAATTTTTACTGAACAATACCCAAACGATGTAAAAAAAAGGTCAAAGTAAACAATAGTGATAAGCAAACAATATACGGCCTTATGGCGAATGTATAATCTATAAATTATTATTTTAATAAACCATTCGGTACATTATGTGAACGAGATAAGTACAAGGATGCATATTAGATTATATATGTTGGAGAAAATATTAAAGATTATTTTATTTTAGTTTAAGATAATGGAATAATATTAGGCACTATTATCAGCATAATAGGCGTAAACTGGAGGGGAGCAAGAGGAGCGATTCTGGTAAAATTTGGAAGGGCCCTTGATATTTTGGAATTTAATTTTTAGATTTTTCATTATTTTGTGTACATTTGTGATTTATAGCAATTATCTTATATTGAGTCTATTAAGACTGTTGTATGAAATACCCAGATATTATCACGTCAATATTATATTACAGTAAATATTTGGTGTAAATTTTAAGCTTTTTATATTCAATTTTTTTTATTTATAACAATAATTTTGGGTAGGTATAGTTTTTATTTACGTTTAGATACATATCCTTTAAATTTTCTCTACATATATTTTTGTAAAACCAAGAGATTTATCTCTCTGCTCAGAATCTATAATTCATTAAAATGTTTTGTAATACTTATAACATAAGAATTTAAGTTTATTTATATAATATTTATTATATATTAATATATTTATTTATATTTTTGCTATTGAGTATACACACACTCGATGTTTGTATAGAATTTAAAGATATTATGTTATAGATTATATAACATATATTATGATTAGAGTGTCAATTTTTAAAGTTTTATATATTTTAACTGACTGTATATGTAGTTCGACGAAGGTAATAAATGTGGACTATTTATCGATCATAGAATTCATAGAAAAAAGTGAATTTTGCATATTGGAGCATATTTTAGAGGTTAATGGATATTTTATGCATATT
Source organism: Pemphigus obesinymphae (assembly GCA_025469235.1). Classification (NCBI taxonomy): domain Eukaryota; kingdom Metazoa; phylum Arthropoda; class Insecta; order Hemiptera; family Aphididae; genus Pemphigus; species Pemphigus obesinymphae. Next base: position 112,082 of record JAIPRL010000139.1, read on the forward strand.
TATTGATTTTTTTAGAAAAATGTACGCAAACGATGTTTTAGACTCTTGGTGAAGCAAGGAAGTTATTGACTTTAGGATGTGTTTTTATTTTATATCTGTATGTATTTTTTTTTTTTTTTTTTTGGGGGGGGGGTTGAAGGAGTCGTATTGAGATATTTTGGAATAATAAAGTTTTTGGTAGCAAATTAATTCTAGTTAGTACTTTGAAGAGATGATTTTTCAATATTTTCTGTAATAATTACATAATCGTAAGAAAAAAAATAGCTTTTTTAATGGAAACATTTTATAAATATAGGGGAAATAACGAAATAAAGTTGTCATAATTAACTTTTTTCTTATTATACAAACATTCCAAGCTTCGCTCAGAATCATCTTTTGAATGCAATGATTTATATTTCTTCTCAAATTTAAAATAATAATAACATACTATCGATGATGAGAAGAGACTATATGAATCAACTTCCATCATTTGTATCTTAACGAATTTGGGTTTTATTACTTATTTTCCGTTTTCCATAGTGATTTCTTAATTTTTGTGGAAAATTTTACTCAAATAACCCTGATTTAGCTTGTTTTACAAAGAATATTTTGTTTTTTAAAGAATATAAAGAGAATATTTTAAGGTTTATATCATATATTACATTTTTAAAAATCTAAAAATCCACTCTCTAATTATGATTATAGATTTATAGAGCTAATACGAAACTAAGATAAATATTTACGTTGTGCATAGTTAGAATATTTTTTGATTAGGAGTTAAAGAAAAAAATTACTGTCCAAATGCATAAAAAGTAAAAGGACCTAGGTATCATCGGAAAACTAAAAACAGCAAACAGCAACCATTAGCGCGAGGTATATCGTAATGATCGTAAAGCGTTAGCGCTGCGATAAGTCCGTCAAAGAAGAAGAGCTGGGACAAGCTCTGCAACACTGTCGACAACGACCCATGGGAAGTCCCCTGTAGGACAATCACTAAAAAACTTTCCAGGCAACTCCCAGGAGTCGCGGCTAGGGAACATGAAGACAGTATTGCTGATGCACTCTTCCCTTCAATGATTCAGTGGAGGTCGATTGGTCCCTCGTATCTTCCAAAATCACTCGACAACCCAGCGATGAAGAAACGGTGGATTCACCAGAACAGGAGGTACCATCATTAACTTTGGAAGAATTCAGAATGGCATCAATTCAATTACCCAGAGGCAAGGCGATGGGACCCGATGGTATTTTAAACGAGGTGCTGTCTATAGTAGCTAGGAGCTCCCCAGATACCCTATTGGACATTTTAGGCCGATGTATCTCAGAATCTGTATTCTCCCACCAGTAGAAATGGGCAAAACTCCTTCTTCACAGGGGCTCTGGTAAGCCGATTAAAAATTTTATACCATTGTGCATGCTAGACACTGCTAGCAAGATGCTAGAGAGAATCGTACTCTAAAGGTTAAACAATCATCTCGACAGCACGAGTGGCCTCAGTGCAAACCAGTTTGGTTTTCGCAGAGGACTCTCCATTGAGAATGCTATCAATAGAGTACTAGATACAGTTTACTGGGCCCGAACCCGGAAACTCCTAATACTAAGAACTATGCTCGCTCATTCCGCTCGATGTGAGGAATGCTTTCAACTCGGCATCTTGAAACCAAATAGACAGGGTTTTAAGGGCCAGAAGGGTGTCAAAATATCTTCTCGATATTCTTAGAGCGTATATAACTGACCACACCTTCAGAATCAGCTCGGTCGATAGTAACACAAGGATTAGGAAGATCACTGGCGGCATGCCATAGAGTTCGGTTATTGGTCCGACTCTGTGGAACGTCTTCTATGATGATCTATTGGCTATCGATACTTTTCCGGAGGGTTAACTCATAGCATTCGCAGATGACCTTGCCATCGTAGCGGTGGCCAAGACGTCTGAAGAGCTGGAGACTTACAAATTTCACATCAGAGAACCAAGGCAATCATTGTCCCTTGCAGATGGAAATACTAGAATTCGGTATTCGAGGTCGGCGGTTTCCCGATCGAAATAAAACGAGCGTCAGATATCTTGGTGTTGAATTTGGCTCTCATCTAACTTTTAGGAAACACATCGAGTCAGCAGCAAGGAAAGCTTCGATCTGTACTGGAGTACTTGGTAGATTAATGCCAAATATAGGAGGACCGGCACAAAACAAAAGATCCTCTCTCATGTCCGTTGTTAACACTAAGATGTACTATGCAAAAAGATCAAAAGATTCGAACGAAACATCACTATAAACCAGTAACAAATAAGGTGGAGCCTCGGTGGCAAAGATATATGGACACGTAGAGTTCTACTGGATGTAAGACGAGGGATTAGAAGAACTCACTTTGGCTTCACTTTTTACGTGATACAGTCACTTATCGGACACAAGTATTTCAAGCAGTATTTGTACAAAATAAATAGATCACCCGGTGCAGAGTACTTATACTACCTACACTCCTCCGATACTCAATGGGAAGAACTAAGAACCGAGATGAAGATATTCCTAGGGGGTTCGCCCAGATGATGTACAAGATGTTCTCTACGGCCCCGAGGATATTCCATCGTACAACGAGGCTCCGGATTTATACATAAGTCTGCATGAGGCATCGGTAAGTTGTAGGAAAACATTCATCTGCATGGTTGAAAATATTCTGACGGCAAAGGAATATGATGAACGTGAACGGAAGGTAGAGACACAGCATTAGTAAACGATATTACAGTCTGGCGGGCTCCTGAAAACTAGGAAAGTCGGTAAAACTGAGGACAGAACGAGATTCTAGACTGGTAGGATGAAATCCGGGTCTCGAAGAGGACTGGGAATGTGACTCCAGGCCGGCTAGATAATTCCAGGTCAGGAAGATTTCTCCAAGTGAACTTCATCAAAAGCCATAACCACTTCTGTAATTTTTATTACTGGTCTTAACGGACGTGAACATGTGTATTCACTGATTTCAATAAATAATGGTGGTGCCAGTAGGGTTTCTGTTAGCGACTACTTTGGCAACGATAGCGGCGCTAAAGTAGTAATTCTAACAACCTCTGGCGCATTCGGTTCAACAAGTGGGGGAAAAAAAGGTATGCGTTAACAGTAAACAATTCTCATAATTGTATAAATGTTTAATAATAAGAATATCAACATGAAGCATTTAATGAATTTTTTATTATCTTTTTATCAAGTATATAAACTTTATTAAAAATATTACAATGATAATAATTACATTAAAAAATAAAATAAAAATTTAAATACAAATTGGTTTTTTACATAAATAAATAGTGTACTGTAAGTATACTTATACGGTAATACTTATAAATACTATTATTTTATACAATATAGTTGTAGTTTGTATAAATTAAATACATTTAACTGAATATTTATATTTGAACAACCGTAAATTTGGGTACCTACCTGCCTAATTGATTTAGTAAAATAAAAAGTTATTAAAATTGTTCACTTTTTTTATAGAGAAAAATGTTGTCTTTTTTTCTTTTAATAAATCAAATGATGATAAATAAATAAATGTTAATAGGCTTTAAAAACAAAATTATTGTATACATTACTTATATACCTAATAATAATGTATATAGTTTTGAAATAATAGTATATAGATTTATTTTAAAACAATGTTAAATAATTTATATTTTTTTATAAAAAAAAAATCAATTCCTCCTTAAATCCTATATAGTATAATCAAATACTTGTATACAAATACTTTACAAGACAGTAATATATTGTGTATATGGTTCGCCTAAATTAATAGTACCTAAACACAGTGCTACCGGGTCGAAGTGTCAGTGAAAAAAATGGAAGGAAGACCGTCAGTCATGGTGACGAGTTATATTGCCTCACTTGATAAATTGTCTTTTGTTGTTAAAGAACATGTAATTTTCATTTTCCGAATCTATATAGATATAAGTAGTAAACCTGACATTTTAATTTTAACAGTAAATAGAGATTTAAAAAAAACAAATGAATTGTATAAATAATATTTTATTGTATTCTATTGTGTATAGCATAATTTGAGTCAAATTGATAATAGAACCAGGGACTGGTACCTTTTGGTTTTTTCGGTTCTGGTTCCGGTTCCGGTTCTCGGTTTTTTTTCTTCAAAAGGTTCGAGTTCCGGTTCCGGTTTTTCAAAAATTAAGGGTTAGGGTTTCGGTTCCGGTTCCGGTTAATACCGGTATTTTTATCGGTTCCAAAAAATTATTTAAAATGCTTACTTTTGATAATACTGTTGAAATTTTATTTTATTAAA